>VXAA01002796.1:350067-389097 GCA_013399115.1 Anseranas semipalmata | reverse complement strand
GGCAGTAGCCAAAACACTGGTGTGATACCAGCGCTGTTCTAGCTACAAGGGCTGCTGCAGGGAAAGTTAACTCTATCCTGGCCAGACCCAGTACACCTTGCTAGTCTGTCCTTGCTTCTACCTCCTGTATACTGCCTTTTTATACCGGAACTCAGTTGTGTATTTCCTGTTTAGTCAAACTGGTCTCTTGATACATATGCTCATTTTCCTGAATATCAAAATAGACTGTTCTTGCACTTTGAGGAGACTGCCAGCATTTGTGAACTCCTTTTCCTTTAAGAGCTGCTTTCCACAGGATCCTGCCTACAAATTCCTTGAATAAGGCAAAGCTTGCTCTCCTGAAGATGGGTTCTGTATAGTTGTCATTCTCTTCCCCTCAGGATCTTGAATTCCACTATTTCCTGGTCACTACAGCGAAGGCAGCCATTAAGTATCAGATTGCCAACCAGTTTTTCTTATCCATGAGTACGGTTGGCCCACCTTACATCCACGGCAAGAAATTGTCCCTGACACCCTCTGGATAACACCTAAGTTGTTATCTCGTTGTGTTACGCCTTCAGTGAATGTCAGGGAAGATGAAGTCCCCCATAAAAGCCAGAGTCTGTGTTCTAGAGGCTTTCTTGAGTTGCTCATAAAATGGTTCATTCCTCACCCCAGTCAGATGGTGTGTAACAAACTCTTGCTCCACAGTGGTCTCTTCTCTGACCCTGACCCACAAGTCCTCACCCAGTCTGTGACCTCTTCCAGAGAAGAGCTCCACACATTCAAAACTCCTCCTTCATGTAAAGGGCAACTCGAGTCCCCACCCTCTCACTCTCCCACCCCCTTCTCCTCTGCCTGTCTTTTGTCAGAGCTTGTACCCATACATCAGTGACATCCCATCATTCAAGTTGTCCTACTACTTATCAGTTGTTCCAATGATGTCATAGTTCTGTAACTGCATGTGGACCTTTTGCTCCTTCCAAGCTCTGTGAAACTGCATACACATGGGAACTCTTCTGATGTCTTTAATTCTTCCTGTGGGCTTTCTCGTTCCCACAGTCCCATGTGCTAACAAATACTAACCTCTGTTTCCTCACTTAACTGCAAACTCATGTCATTACCTTACTGAGGTGCACTGCCAAGCCGGCCACCTTTTCCAAGTAGATCCCATCTCTTGCCAGTAGTCCTCATTCCTGAAACAGAGAGCCATGGTTGTCATAAGAGCCCTTTCTGTATAAGTTTGTGTGGATGGGTTCTACAGATATCTTTGGGAGTGGATGGAAAAATAGTAACTAGAAAACAGCAGGCTGAAGAGAGGAAAAGTACATGCTGGGAAGTAGCATGTGAAGGTCTTCCAGGAACTCCACAGACTACTGGTCCTTTTGAATCCACAGTCATAGAATCATAGAATCATAGAATCATAGAATGGCCTGGGTTGAAAAGGACCTTAAAGATCATCTAGTTTCAACCCCCCTGCTCTGGGCAGGGTTGCCAACTACTAGAGCAGGCTGCCCAGCGCCACATCCAGCCTGGCCTTAAATGCCTCCAGAAATGGGGCATCCACAACCTCTCTGGGCAACCTGTTCCAGTGCCTCAGCACCCTCTGAGTGAAAAACTTCCTCCTAATATCCAACCTAAATCTCCCCTGTCTTAGTTGGAAACCATTTCCCCTTGTCCTATCAGTATCAACGTGTGTAAACAGGCGTTCCCCCTCCTGTTTATACGCTCCCTTCAAGTACTGGAAGGCCGCAATGAGGTCTCCCCGGAGCCTTCTCTTCTCCAAGCTAAACAAGCCCAGTTCCCTCAACCTTTCTTCATAGGAGAGGTGCTCCAGCCCTCTGATCATCTTAGTGGCCCTCCTCTGGACCCGTTCCAAGAGCTCCACATCCTTCTTGTGCTGGGGGCCCCAGGCCTGCACGCAGTATTCCAGGTGGGGTCTCACCAGAGCAGAGTCGAGGGGGACAATCACCTCCCTCTCCCTGCTGGCCACCCCTTTTTTAATGCAGCCCAGGACATAGTTGGCCTTCCGGGCCACAAGCGCGCACTGCCGGCTCATGTCCAGCTTCTCGTCCAGCAAAGAACAAGAACTGATAAATTCAGGACATGAAGAGTTTGCTGAATCTTTATGTGTTTACCAGTATGCATTAGCATCAACAATGGGTTGTGTAACTCAGACCACATCCAAGAAGAAGTGGTGGCTGCTGTAGACAGATGAATAGAACAGGATTACATATATAGTTGGTGAAACAAAGGACCGTTGGAGGGACTATTCTCAACATTTACATGCATTTACATGCAAACTACTGATGCATCAGTATGACCCTCTGCTTCTGAGTAAGCGTTGGGGTTGGCCTTTTAACTGTTGCTTTAAATGGTGATTGTGTAGGTGTGTCTGAACAAACTGTGTGAGGGAAATATACTGTATCATCAAACAGCTTAATTAATGAAAGATGCTCTAACAAATATTGGCTGTGACCTGTATCTTCACCTGACTTGATGCCCTACCAGGGAAAACAGAATTTACAACAAGGTCAGAAAAATCAAAGTACTGCTTGTGACACCAGCCCTGCAGCCAGCTGGTAACTCAGAGGATGTTCACTCCTACTAGGCCTTTCCTATTCACCCGTAGGACTCAGGAAAATTCCCCTTGGGTTCCCAAGTGCTTCACCTTTGTCTCTTGACCTCTGTAGTCCCCCTTGATTTGCTTCTGGTCTCCCTTGGTGCCTGTATGGATGGTTACTGAGAAATAATAGTCTGAGGTCATCATGACCCCCATCAGTCTCTCTGAAATGTCCTCGATCAGGTCCACAGCAAGCTGAAAAACTCCCATGACAGCAGTTCCATCCCTCACATATGGGCAGCTGCAACCATTACCATCCACCATTTCTTCTTGGTGCTCATGCACGTTTCAGACTCCAGAGTCTCCCCAGTGGAGCTTGTGCCCCTTTGTTGGCTCTCAGGGCACTGTAAACTCAGATCTGAAGAGAGAGGAGGAACCATTCTGTTCATGCCAGAAATCATAAACTTCCAGTTTCCCCTACATGGGAGCCTCCATCCACCATGGGTTCAAGCATAGCGTCATGCCATGCTTCTTCCCTGCATTGTGTGGCTCAGGCTCTTACGTCTGTATGGTCTCTGGGAAGACCCTGCCAGTATCCTTATCCTCCGCTACGATGGTGTGCAGTCAATTACCTCACTCCACAACGCCTTTAGCAGCCTCAAGAGCACAACTCCCACAGATGAAGTCACCATTAACCCCAGTCCAGAGACTCCCCGCAGCTTGTCAGCTGGCCACAACATGTTCCCTCTACACTGCTCTTAGGGTTGAGGTCTCTTATGTGTGAGGGTGCTTTGTCCAGCTGGTGTCAGAGACTGCATCCCATGGCACATCACCATCATTGCTGCACAGTCCCACAACACCTGGAACATTTTTTTAAATCCTCTCCAAACAAGCTGCCCTACTAACTACCAAACTCTGCTGCATTCCCATTTACCAGCTAAATCTGTCCCCACAGTGCATGAACAGCAGATTGTTTCCTAATCAGTAGGAAAGTAATGAGTAAGGAGGCAGATGATTTTTAATCAAGATACAGCCTAAAAAGCCTCAATCAGCCAGACGCTGTTATCTGCAGATGCCCCTAGAAGCTACAAGAAGCAACAGTTTGAATTCAGGAAGAATAAAAAACAGAACAAACCCCAAACTGGAATAAACAAATAAAGGGTTAAACCCCAGCCACTGGGGAGAAAAGATCTGCCAGCAGAAGATACATGTGGTATAGCAGTAGTACCCCCTTTTACCACAGATCACTGCTCAGTATAATTCTGACCAATCATCATTATCACTAAGGTATAAAAGCAGATTGTAGGAAAGCCTGCAACTTCTTGTATTGCCTCTAAAGACAGATACTGTTGTCTCTCATTATTAAGGAAGAGCTTTTCCTTGAATTTTAGATGTGTAGGAGTTAAATGTATGAGTCAGAGCTATTCACTCCAAGCTTCCTTTATAGTCTATGGAAAGAAATAGATACTACCAGTGGGTGATTCATCTGGCTCACTTAGACACCAGTCTTAAGATGACGTGATTCATCCCTTAGAGAGGGCAATTTCTTTTTATCTTTGATGTCTAGTTAATCACATCCTTTCTTGTCAGATCACTCCTAGACATGGTGAACATTTGCAGCCTTGAGGCCAGTGTAGTTTAGCTCCTTTTTACAGAATCACGGAATAGCTGAGCTTGGAAGACCCTCTGATCATACATTAGAGCCAAACAAAGGTGGCAGGAGGACTGTATAGATGAACATTTTAATTGGAAGTAACCATGAAATAAGGTTCCAAGAAATGTTGCTTAGTTTGGCCATCTCAGATATTATTAGGCATGCAACTTTCTCTTAATAGCTTTGCATCAAAAACAAGATTATTTGCAGAAACTCAGAAGAAAGTAACATTAAAAGCTCCTCTGAAGGTAGAAACCCAACCAAACAGTTCAACCAAATTACTCATAAGACCCCAAAATAATCTGAATTATGAGTCAGTAGTATTTTGATTTATCTAGAATGTGGGCATAATACAGAAGAGTTCATCCTGCAGGTTTCATCTTAACACTGATGACTTTGGTTTCTTTGCCTCTTGCCCCATTTTTGCCCTGCGTAACCCTTTTCCCCCAGCAAGTTGTATTCAATGCTTGAACCAGTTAGTGATGGCAATACTAGCATCTTTTTCCTTTTTATAATACTAAGGGATTGAACTTGTATGTGACTTTTACAAAGTAGTGGAGTAATATTAAGTTTTATTACTGTTATTTGAAGCAGAAACCCAAACAAATAACATAATGTGCATCTGTTAGTCATTGAAAATTGATCCTTGTCTCCAAGGTTTCCCAGCTGGTCAAAGTGTTGAAAGACAGCAATTTACAGGTCCCCTTACCCCTAGCCTTCTCCTTCCTTTTGCAAGCCACAGACCTGTTTTCAGTGAAGTGCTGCCCCTTTGAGCTTCCCCTTCCACCTCGCTTTGAGCCGATCCCGCTTGGTGTTGGCAGGAGGCTGCCCCACTCCTTCTGGCTCCCAGTGGCAGCGTTTTACCACCTCTGTCATAAAAGGGAGAGGTATGAGGGAAGTGCTGATATAAGAAATAGCAGTATGAATGGCCCATGTTTTCCATTGCCCAAGATGGCAATCTTGAGAGCTGTGCCGAGCTCTGAGGGACCGAATGCCTGCAAAGGCTGCTGTCACTCCAGCGACGAGGTACGCGTACCAAAGGTTACAAGCCAGCCGGAGTTACCGCTTCTCTGGGCGCTGCTGTCATCTGCTGCACTGACATTAAGGAGCGGTTTGGATTAGCAGCTCTCACACTAATGCCATATATCTTCAGGCTTAAGCCTGAGTAACCCCAGTGGGTTAATTAGGCTGCTTTCAAGGCCCGTTTATCCTAATAACTGTGTGACACCAGAGAATTTATTTCTGTCATTGATTCAAATATGTTAAGTAAATGCTGAATGAAGATGTCTTCCCATGCCTTGATTTTATTCACTGTATAAATATTTGTGTATTCAATATATAAAACATTTCAGAATTAGACCACTGTATTTTTTATGGTTTCATTAAAACTTTCTCCAAATATGCCTGTGTTGGAGCAGGAATGTCTTCCAACTGCCTGAAGAATGATTCTTTGTTACACAGAGAAGACATTTTACTACTTATTTTGCTTTTCCCCAAGAGTTAAAGTTAGTTTAGCTCTTGAACAAAGTCCAAAGAAGAAAGTATGGTGCTAACTAAAGGTCACAGTTCTTCCAAGTAAAAGCTCTGCTGATAAATCTTCTCGGCTAAAACACTCAGTTTTCTGACAAGTTTAGCTCACAGTTGATATCATATTAATTTAATGAGCAGATGTAAGACTTGTTTTATTCTTTTTCTTTTTCCTTCTCTTGATTTAAAGTAATGTATAGTCATTAGTATTGGTGCATTAACCACGATAAAGTAATATAAGATTTTATGGAATCAGGAGAGCATAAAAACAGATGGCTCACAGTAATACATGAAATGCAGACAAAATGAATGTAATATTTGAAGGGCAGAGGAATATCCTGACACTGGGAATTTCTGTATCAGCATAGTGCACACTGACCTCTTTTGTCTCAGCTGACAAAATGCAACGCTTGGTGATTGTGGAAGCAGAAATAGGGAAAACAGTGCCTTCTGAACTGTGTAATAACTGAACTAAGAGAGGCCTAAAAATAGGAAACACCTGCAAGAAAGTCAGGAAACAACAAATTCAACCCTCCGCACTTCTTCACAGGCAAGGAAAATGTAACATTTGTTAAATTTGTAGCTGTTATTCATGCGGAGTGTAAGACAGTGTGATCTAGTTCAGATCCAGTTCCAGTGGCTGCCTTCCTGTTACAGATCTTCCCAAGTCACTCATTCTCTTAGCTTGACGATGGAAAAACTCTGACAACTCAGAAATGTGCATCTTCCTTCTTGTTATGTTTTACAAGCTGAAAAGCTTTTGCTTTGCAAAATTCCAGGCTGAGATTGCCAGCCTAGCAGGCATAAAAATCATCTTTATTTGTAAACTGAAGAAACAAGCTGAGAGAGTCAGTGAGAGCTGCTAAACACAGACTCCAGAAAATGTGCTTAGGCTTGTGTATATTATGAACAAAATTAAAATGACTGCTATCTACACTTAACTCTGATTTTTGTTAGTGTGGCTTATGTACATTGGGTCCCATAGCTAGCTTTTCTACAGATTCAGCAGCTATGGTATGTCCTGAATACACAGGACTATTTATGCAATATGGATTCAGTGAATCAAACACTTTGCAAAACTATCAGGCCAACTATACGTGTGCAAGAGATTAGGAATACACATGCAGAGTAGCCTTGTCTGGGATTTCTGCCTGGTCAGTGGGCTAGCCATAACCCTAACTGTGCCTTGCAATCCTTGAGAGATGTACAGTAGCACTTACTGTGCCTGGACATATTTTCAGTGCAGGAAGATTAAGTATATCTGGGGAAACCAGAGCATATGGTAACTTGTTTCCAGCATCAAGCAGATTTAAAAAACAGGGCAGGGCTTGTAGATCAGACTGTTACAGACTTGTCAGCACCACAGATAATAAATTGCAGCCCTTGAGTTGTAGAAGCAATGAGAATATTTCATGTACATTACAGCTTTTCCTTTTTTGACTGTGAACTTCTCTAGTGCACAGACAGAGAAATTAGCAATAAACATGACTATGAAAAGTAACATATTTTTCATGTTGCTTGCAAATATATGCTTTCTGGTGATACTGAGTATTAAAATGGCACAGGGCTCAGTAACATGAAAACTTGGAGAAGCGGATTTTATCCCATCGAACTGTTGCATAAGCCGTGTTGTTAGTTTTGCTCATTCAATAGCCAGAGCAGTGAAATCAGCTGATTTGTAATGAAAAGAAGTTACCAGCCAGTTCATAGTGTGGCACATTTTCTCCTTTCATTGTGAGAGTATTTTTTTTTTCTTCCTGAGGATCTAAATGACATTTGTTTTTTATCAAAGCATCTGATGCTTCTGGTGAAAGCTAATACGTTTTAAATTAGACAAATTCTATGCTACTGCCGCATTAAAACTTTTCATGTTAGTTGGATGGTGGAGGGAAGGTGTTGAAGCACATAAAAAACATCAACTTTGTGCAAAACAGAGGACAGTGTTACCACTAATTCTGAACTCCTGCTAAAAAGGAGTTTGCTGCCACCTTATGGGTTTGTGAAGTATTTTTCTTAATAGATTTTTTCTTATTTTTTCTTAATAGGTCTTAAAACTATTCCTAAAAATAGTCCATTTCCTTGACGTATAGATAATCTTTTGAGACACTCACCTGTCCCTATTATTTATATTTCATATTGCATTTTAATTTTCAAAAAAATACCTGTCATTTTTTTTTTTCATTATTTAACTGCCTCATTTGGTGCTTTAAATACCAATCCTCTCATTAGATGTTAACACCTCACCCTAAAACACACTGCTATATTTTATTAATTGCAGCTTATCTATATGTTTTTTGGCTATCATTTTCTCTGTTAATTATTTTGTGGAAATTCTTTTAAGATCTTAAATTATTAATCTTTAAACCCTATCGACAGGCTGGATGACAGACATTTAACACTCTACATGCTGTACTGATGGCTGGGCTTGCCTATTAATGTCTGAGGGAGTTTTGTTCTGTATCTACAGAAGATATACTGCTCTTGCTGCATACTGTGTAAAACTTTTTGCGCCTTAGAAGCAACTACTCAAATAATAGTAGATTTCCTTACCTCTTAACATATCAGTAACTTGTCCAGTTGGAACCTTAAGCCAGACAAGGTGAGGCTTAAAATAGTGCACTTTTTAAGTACAAGGGAAGAAAGATCAACTACAAGCAGAGTTTGAATTCTTGTATTTCTATAAGCTTCCCACCAAAGAAAAAATCTTTACATGGTATTGTTTGGGACAGCTATGAGGAAGAATGGATCTGAATGGGGCAAAGATTTTATGTTATACAGAAGGTTCTGACCTTAAAAAGTCCTGTGGTGTCTTAGAATAAAACCAGAAACTTTAGCAAATTTTCAAAGAAGGAGGTTCCAGAATAGTAAATATTCCTCTAGGTAGTACATTCACCTCATAAGGAAAGAGAAAGAAACCCTGCTTCTATCAGTATGCATAACTGTTTGTGCAAACAGCTTCTGAAGAGTAGACTAAATGTTTTGTCCAAGAGCTTCTTGGATGCGTCTCTCACCTACAACACAAGAAAGCTGGAAAGGAGTGCAGAACTGCTTCTCCTTTATTGCAATTCACAGTTTTCATCTGCCCAGAAATTCCACGGAAGTTGAAGTTGGGAACTTACTAAATTTAAATGCTTTTTTCATTTCTGCAAAAAAGGATTCTTTAGTGAGACAGCATTTTCTCTGAGATTATTTTCATTGAAAACTTCTCAGATTTACTTGCAAACAACTTTATGATACTGACAGACTTTTCTGCAGATCTGAAAGAAAATGGGGCACGTTGGGTTTCAAATGTTGAACTGCAGGTAACCAATAATTTCCAATCTACGTCTTTCACTTAAACCTTAATGTTCTACTTTCACTCTTGCAATGACTGAATAGCACACAGAAACATTATGTTGTTGTTAATTTTGACAAAAGAATTCTAAATGGAATATAAGCAATTAAGAAAATGCAGACATCTGATTTTCCTATGTTAATAATTCCAGCATGTACGTGTTCCCTCTAGTGGCTGAATGTGGGTTAGAGATGGATACTGATGGTGCTTGCTTGGACAAATGCGAACTTGTTGCGGTCATTTGTTCTGAAGTATCTTCCAGTCCCTAACATGTTACTGTCTGCATTTGCTCCCTGCTGACCCCAGAACTCCAATCTGCATCCCACTTGCAATGAGGAGGGACCCCAGCATTTTTACTGTCTTCTTCATCACAGCAGGTTGTGCCCTTTGAGAACAGTGGTGTTAGGGAGCAGTGGTGGTTGTTGTCTCTGGGGCAAAGATACCAAATTCTCCCCAAGTCAGGCCTACATTAAATACACAAAGAGAGATGAAAGGATTGTGGACCTATAGATTTAGAAATATACAATTTCATCTCATACTCTGTCAATGTTTTTGTTGCATGTCTTTACCTGGACACTTATTTAAAAGAAGGTTCGGTGGGTGGTTCGGTGGGCAGCTATACTTCAATTGTGTGAGTTGCAGTAATCAGTGTTTTTGGGAAATTTAAAATTCTCTTTGTCATATGATAAGCCTGATGAATACAATTACAAGCCAGGATAGGACAACATATATGCCTCTGTATAGCTCTCACTCCAACAGTGTCTCCTTCTTTAAAGGAATAATTATAGTTTCTGTTATAGCAGGAGTTGTAGTAATTTACCACAAAGACAAAATAACCTTTTGTTTGTGACATAATTCATCCTTTGTCATAAAACATTTCCTTGTTAACAGATGACCAAAGATAGAATTGCCTAAGTACAAAATGACTAATTCTTCCCTGATAGCTTGGTTCCTTCTTCTCCTAGGCTTGAATAACTTGTGTATTCAGATAGCAGGCAATCAAAGGAGATCCTGTACAGGGGGAGTGCTTCATAGACATCCTTCTTAGTAAGAAAACATTTTTAGTAAGAAAATCCCTTTTAGTAAGAAACACGTTCATATGTGTACCATGGTACCTATACCAGGCATCAAACTAATTTCATTGCTGAAATTACATTCTCATCTTTGATGGAAAGAATGGGACAACTAGTCCTCATATGGCAAGCATATAGTCAGTGTGCACTGCTAGGTACTACTGGCAATGCCCAGCTGTCACATGTTATATTACTGCCTCTCTTTATTCTCTAGCTAGGGAAGCAATAGGATGTGTTGGGTGAGTGCCTCTGCTAGATTCCTCTCTGCACATTCCCTTCCTGAGGACACAGCCTGTGGCAGTACCCAACCTGTAGTTGAGTTTCCGTGTTCTTACAGATATTTTGGGAGAGACAGAGGCCACAAATACCTTGGTCATCTCCTTGCTTTGGTAATTACATTTATTTTATTTTATTTTATTTTATTTTATTTTATTTTATTTTATTTATTTTATTTTATTTTATTTTATTTTACTTTATTTAATTCCATGCTCCTATTTGCTGTCATTGTCATGCATTTGATTTAGCTTTAGAAAATAAACTAATCTCTCTCTATAGAGCTCTATCAATGTCAAAAAATGTTGCACCACCTATGCTGGTTTGCTACCTTAAGGACTTGTCAATTGAGGCTATATGTATAGAGTTTTTTCTTAAGTTTAAGAAATATTTTTTTCTAGTGTAAGGACTCTTCTAAGTTGATGGTGCATCACCTACATGGTTGCATGATTCAAAGGTGATGCATACCCACTGAGTGGTGGGTAGGAAGCTCAGACACTGGACTGAATGTGCTGCTCCATTGTAAAGGTCTGCAGTATTTCCTTAATCCAGTTTTACAATAGCTATCTGCAAATGTGAATCCAAGACAAAGAATTTTACTACCATCTTATGATTTTTGATTTAATTTTGACATAAACCTATAAATTTAGAAGTCATTTTTGGTATGATCAGATGACACAATGACTCAGCATTTAAACTCCAACATCTGCCGCAACAGCACCTCCTGGGAGTTTCTAACAAGAACTAGGTTGTTATCAGTTTATAAATTAGTCATATTGAATAAAGAGGAAGTAACCAGTAAGTAGAGTAGGGAAGCATAGAAATACTTCCTATAACTAAATAGATAGTAACTCAAATGCCAGTAATATTTCCTTTTTCCTACTTCAGCTTGACTGTTGAGATAAATTGTTCTAGAGTAAGACAAAGTGGTCAGAGGCTTTGGCTCTTAAAGGATGCTCTACAAGCACCTGTTATATCAGACTATGTAATATTACAGGCTAAAGGGTCGGAGATTAGGAGTTCAGGAGATTTTGCTTTTGATTCTGAATGAAGGATTGGACACAAAAAACACATATATTTATTACAAAGAAGAAGAAATGTATTAAGCACTATTAACAGTGACATCCATTTCTGCCAGTTGCTGTTACTACTCTTCAGCTTCCCGTGACACCTCATGTGGTAAGAGAACTTACTTGGGAGTAAGAACTATGGAAAAGGGTGATTTTTTTTTCTGAATGTTTTCCTTTAAAGTTCCTTCATAAGAGTCTGCAAGCAGAAGGGCATACTGAGGTGCAGCATTTGTGTGCGTGGGTGGGGAGCAGGGTATCTAGTCCGGGAATTTCAAGTGAAGCAATATAATGAAACCGTGGGAGTACAGAGAAGGGTAGTGTGGGTGGAAATAAACTAAAATGACATCCTGAGGGTTGATAACTTGCCTTCGATCAGGTTTGTTATGTCTAATGTTAAGATGGGAATGTGGCCTCAGCAGAGGTGGGAGGAACCCAGGTGGTTCACAGACACTTCTGGGGTACCCAGACCCGTCCTCAACGGCCATTGGAAGGGCTGCACTTGTGTCCTGACAACAGCACGGAAACTTTGCAAACTGTCAGTGTGCACATTGGCTTGTTGCATGTTAGTGGCAAAACTCAGAAATAGCAGACAAACTGGTTATAGAAAAGAATTCGGAAACCAAATGTAAGGAGAGACTTGCTAATCTTTGTAGTTACATACTCTTGGCCTTTGGATTCAGAAGTTGCTGGTGAGTGTGAGGAAGTCAAAACTTAAATGTTGATCCCTATTTAAGGGAAGAGTAGGAGCACTTGAGCAGAGGATTTCTGGACAGACATGTTACTTCTTGTGAGCATGTAGTAGTGCTCTTTATTACTCAAAGGTCATATTCCTACATTCCCTGAATTCCCTGAAACTGGAAGGCTCTTGCATAATGTATCCAGAAATTTTCTAATGCTCCAGACATATCACATAGATACAAATTAGCCCTGATCAAACTACATCTGATGCTTGTATGCACTTCAGAAATATTCAGAGTTGACTGCATCTTAAAAGTGCATCTGAAAATTCTAAACAAAGGCAAAAAAAATGTCCTGAAAATTTTGTCTGGAAAAACATTTCATATGGGAAAAGAGAACATGCCCAAGACAAAACTATATGCATAATAACTTTGGAAAAGACTGCCTCAAACTCAGAAAAATGTTTTGTAAATCTCTATGAAGTTAACAGTACTTTTTCCACTCAGAGATACCATTTTCAAGTACAGTAAATGTAATATTAATGAAGAAATGAGATTTGACATACAGAGTTCAGTTCCTTAAAGATGTATCTGTCAGAATAACACCTAACTCAGGCAAAAAATAAAATAAAATACATTGCAACAGCAAATTAAATTAAAGTAAAATCGGATTCAGAACCATTTTCAGACCCGGGAATACGTTTTGTATCTGGAATGTTAACAATGAAACGCCACATGTTATTGTCTGCATCCAACCATCACAACACTGTTTAAGTATACTCATAACTGTATGGAAAATATCTATAAAATATTATGGTCTGTAATATATAACACAAACTGTGTGCTGATTTACTGGAACACTTAGAATGAATAAGGAGATAAAGCATGTGCATAAATTAAGATAATGTTAAAATATTTATGCATGTTAATTTTTTACTAAATGTATTTGACATTGCAAGGAAATAGTTATCAGTTTTACTTTTTTGTTTAGCTTTTGGTATTGAGTAGTACTGCTATTCATTAGACTAAACATATGTATTTTATTTTTTACCATATACAATATTGGACACTGCTATTTTTCAGGGCCTCTTTACTAAAATTGTGATAGAGGAATAGCATTTTAGAAACTCCTATCGTTTTTATTTTTAAATAATATCCTGAAATTTCTCTGAGAGGCTGAGAGTAGCCAAAATAGTTATGCTTTTATTTTAGTCACAGATTAAGATTTCTGTTTAATAAATGGGGAATGAGTTTTCTGCGAAAAAGAGGAAGCGACTTTGGTTTATATAGCATGACCTTGTCTAAAGGGAGACACAGTCACTCATATAGAACTGAAGGAGAACATGCTCTGTGTCTGAAAAGCCAATACAGAAATACACACAGAAAACCATGTGCCTGCAGCATTACTAAAGGTAACATTTTTCAGAATATTTCTTCAGGAAATAGAAACAAGAAAGCAGATACTTTATTGATTGTAATGTATTAACCCATAAAAAAAAAAAAAGGAATAGAGGGAAGCCTAACTTCACTGCAGCAAGCGGTGAGAACTAAGATATTTTTAATTATGCGTTTGTATTACAGTGATGCCAAGAGATGTTCTGAACAGGTTGGGGATCATTGTGTTGGACAAAGAGGAAAATACATTTAATTGCCATACAATGCTTTGTATCAATGTTTAATCAAGTTTAAAATGTTAATGAGACAAGAAAAGCAGTGTGTTAAGGGGAGAGTAACACTAATAACCAGACCGTTTTTCTGAAGATGCTGTGTAGTTCATTATTATGTGTAAAATTTTGCATGTGATATATGGGGTACACTGCCTTTATTGTATGTCTATTGTAGTATTTCATGAGGTCAGGGCTGAGATGCTTAGACAGAGGTCTTTTTTTTTTTTTTTTGGCTGAATCATATGCTTAGTATGCTACTAAAAATCACTGTTAGAGCAGTATGTGCAAGTGCAGCACCCATTAGTTGTTGGTGCTGGCTGATGCCCTGGTGTGAGTCAGCTTCTCATCTGTGCTCCAGCTGTGCAGCACTGGAGGTGCTGGGAGAGGGCAAAGGGACGAACGACAGCGGAGAGAGCTGTGGTTTTCCCTGCCCTGCTGTCTGGTCCATTCTGCAGCCAGGTCGTGGCTGACGACTCGGACCTGCTCAGGCTCTGGTGCCCTCCATTGGGCCACGCTTCTCCAGTTGAGCTTTTCTGGTGCAAAGATTTCCAGCCGTGTAAAACCCAATGTGTGGAGGTGAAAGCAGCTTAACGGCCTTGATTGCAGCTTTTTTATTGTTTATTTACTTGTTTACTTTTATGAAATACAGAGCAGCAAATCTGGTGTGGGATTTTCAGAGATGTAGAATCTGGTGTAAAATTAAAGATTTCACACTCAAGTAGACTCTTGCACACTGACTTCTCACCTCTCAGTGGCAAGATGTAGGTATAATGGCATTGAACATAAAGTTACATCATTGCTGCTGATTTTGGTCAGAAGTTTTAGAATGGCACAGTGACAAATCCAGAACTTCAGTTTCTAAATGGAATAGCTGTCCTGGGTGCAAGGCAGTGTGAAAGTAATCTCCTCTCTGACAGGCTGTCAGAGGTTTCTCAAGCCAAGAAAAAGGGAGCTAGGTGAAAGAGAGAGAAAGAAAAATATGACAGTGTGTTCTTTAAAATATCTGACACTGAGGAGGTAACCATGTCCTGATTTTTCCATCCCTTCTTTGGTCAATCTATATTTAAAACCCATATATATATATATATATAATAAAGACTAGATGTTTTACTGGCATTCAGATTCTACAAATCTGGTGGAGGCAAGAAACCTATGCATGTGCTACTGCCCCTAAAGTGTCTGTAGAACTGAATGTCATGTAAAAATAGGTGTATTCAGCAATTTATCACAAAATGCTAGAATTGCTCTCATAAATCTAAGATATTTTTTCTCTCCTAATAGCAGTCACTTTCCTCATATTTTCCAAAACACTTAAGACATTTTGTTCAATTAATAATCATAATTAATATAAAAGTCTTAGCTTCTCAATTCATCTGCAGATCATTATCTTTTTATGACATACCTAAGATTGAAAGTAACTGTTTTGTTATTTTACTTTGTTAAAAATATATCAGTGCTTGTTTTGGTCCTTTTTTATTTATTTATCCTTGAAAGAAAATTTCTTCCAAAATAAACCCACAAAAAATGGAAGGATGTGTTTATATTTACTTACATTATAAAATAACAATAAAACAATACAAAATAAAATGTCCAGTGTTAGAATATATTTATTCATATTGCATGGGTGCTACCACTGACATAAGAGGAGCTACTCAAGAAGTAAAGTACTATTAAGAATGAGTACAGAAATGAAAATCATGCCCTGAATGGGTGGAAAATATTCAGTGTCCTGTAAGTGCTCAGTTGCTGGTAATGGCTCTGTGTATATGGAACAATGGGTGTTCAGTTATTTTATCAAAGTTTTTAGCAGCACAGGATGACAATGCTGAAATCTCCCACATCTATATTTGGAACATACTTCCTCCTTTCAAATGTCACCATGTATTTTTAGATAAAAAAAAGGGGGATTTATATTCTTTCAACATATTGCACAACATGTGATATTTAAACAGGAGATCATGCATGCCCTTTTTTTAGTTGATCTTAAATGCAGTTATGCTTCTCTGAAAATGAGTCTTGGAGTCTAGGAGCGAGGATTTAGCCTTTCTAAAGGACAAGTCTGTGTTGCATCCAAGGGCTTTTTGGCGTTCCTATGGAGGAGACAGCTCTAAATGCGCATGCCACGGTTTCAGAGGTGCGATGTGCGCTGAGATTGTGCTGTGTGCATTTGTTCTGCATGTGTGCACATCATGTATGTGCTGAGTCCAGTGTCACCCCATCTATGATGCAGGCTGTATGCCTGGAATTGCGCAGGCACATATAGGCAATATAGCTATACATATACGTAATATGTATACTGTGTGCACAGTATACACATATGTATATGTGCATATACAATGCACGATGCCTAGCTCACTATGACTTTGAAAGTAGCTTTGGGTGGAAAGTATCATGAAGCCTCTTTTTGTCTTCTCTACTTACCCTCAATGATCAGGAGATTTCTCTTCCTGGCCTAAGAGGGAAGGAGGGCTGTGTATTTATCTGAAAAAGCTGCTTTCTTTATAGGAGAAGATGTTATGGTAGGACTGGATGCTGAAAAGTTAATTTAAAAATAAAGTTAGTCATAGCTTTAGGAAGCTCTTGTAATTTCATGTATTTAAATTCCAAAATGTTATACATTTTTTTCTTTACTATGGACTAATTTCTTGTATGTTGGCCACAGATTTTGTCAGTAGCTTTTTCCATAAGATTGTCCCTGTGTCATGTCCAAATGACTCATTATAGTTTCAGGATCTTTGTGACCCTTTTCATCTATCTTCCACTGCCTAACACAGAAAGTTTCTCAGTTTGCTCTGCTTATCTGATCATATGTAAAAGAATAACATGTCAGGTTCTTAATGACTAAGTCTGTTGCGTGATAAGGTAATAAAAGGGCAGGATAGAATGGTGAAAGACATAACAAGTAGCAATATCTACAGCAAAAAGTGTTTATTAAATGCAAAGCTGTTGCCTGACTTACTTGATAAAACAGTAATGCGATAAACTATGAACATTTACACAAGACAGGTTTATCTTGTATGTAGTAGACTTTAATGCTACCATTTTGTTTTGGTTTCATTTTATACTCAGTTTGCATATATAGAGATATGAATAATTTCCTTATGGAAAGGATTAAACCTGTCACTTGCATGTCATTCTCTTTTTCTGACAGAATGCAAGTTTTTATTATTATTATTATTTTATTCTGTATATTTTTATGTGTTTTGGAATCATTCACAAAATTCTCAGAGAATATTCACTAGGTCCTGAGCATCGTGCATGTGCCTCCTCATCACTGGAGTTTTTCAAGATATGATTGAAAAAGGTGCTAGATAATCTAATCTAGTCTCCCTTTCTCCATGAAAGGGACCTGATGATCTTTCAAGATCCCTTCCAACCTGGACTGTTCTGTGATTCTATGATTCTGTGATTCTACGATTCCATGATTCTACGAAATGTAGAAATCGATGGTGATTTTTCAGTGCTGTGGATACTCTGACTCAAATAGAATAACTATTTACTAATCAGATATCACTATGTGAGCTCTTGATGGCAATTGAAAAATCATCCAGGACAGTTTTGTTTTATCACTAGAGCTTAAGGACAATGTCTATGTCTGCGCTAACTTGTGGTATTTTTTTTTTTTTCCAGTCTGTCACTTTCACATCATTCTGCCATTTTAGAAATCGGTATCTTGTTCTTGCCTAAATACTCCCATTGGTTTTATTTATTTATTTATTTATTTATTTATTTTAAGTTTGGAAATGTCCCATTGTTATCTCCAGCTTGACTATCCGAACTTTTTTTCCTTCTTACCATATTTATTTCTGCTGCTACCCTTCGATATGTTGATTTACAGNATTCTACGAAATGTAGAAATCGATGGTGATTTTTCAGTGCTGTGGATACTCTGACTCAAATAGAATAACTATTTACTAATCAGATATCACTATGTGAGCTCTTGATGGCAATTGAAAAATCATCCAGGACAGTTTTGTTTTATCACTAGAGCTTAAGGACAATGTCTATGTCTGCGCTAACTTGTGGTATTTTTTTTTTTTTCCAGTCTGTCACTTTCACATCATTCTGCCATTTTAGAAATCGGTATCTTGTTCTTGCCTAAATACTCCCATTGGTTTTATTTATTTATTTATTTATTTATTTATTTTAAGTTTGGAAATGTCCCATTGTTATCTCCAGCTTGACTATCCGAACTTTTTTTCCTTCTTACCATATTTATTTCTGCTGCTACCCTTCGATATGTTGATTTACAGTTTTTTTTTTTTTCCTCTGAACAGTCCTACTGAAAATAAGAGAGAACTCAACTACTGAGTTTTCAGAAATGACTCATTTTTCTCCCCTCCTAAATACATCTGGTTTACTGTTATGATTCTTTTCTGTCTCCTCAATTTTCTCACCTGTTTCTGACACAGAATCAGAAAGAGATGACAAAGGTGGCTTTCTGTCAGTTTCTCAGTGTCTTGGTGCTGGCCCATTCATTGGAAGCTATTTTTGTAATTGCAGATACTCACCTGTAGTGGTCCTTTGGTTTTTGCTTTTCCTATTCCCACTGAATTAAGCTTTAGGAAAAATGGTAAAGACCATCCTAGCTCAAAGTTATGTGAGGAATCCCCTGATGGAGGAAAAATCCCCTTCTGGAATGGATGTCTCCTGAAAAATCTGCTCTGAATGCCTCTGAGAACTTAAAAAGGGAGAAAGATTAAAAGAAAACAGGAAAAATTGATTCTGCTGTCACCTGAACTTAATGTCTCCTGAAACAGGTCTGAGGATATGATCCCATGTTTGCAAAATTTCATTTCAGAGTGTTATGTTGACAAAAAGTGAAACCAAAGTGAAATCACTGGTCTAAGACATTTGAGGTATAAAGTCTCAGGAGTAAAAAGTTGTGTATATTATTTTTCTTGTGTGTGGGCACTTGAACATCATGTGAGTGAGAGTGACTCAGATCTGTCTTGAATTTCCTCAATTGAATAAAATACCATCACATTTACCAGTAATAAGTGCCAGCCCTTTTTGGTAAACTTAGCTTATTAATTTTATGTTGTGGCATGTGCTATTGTAAACTCTTGTTAGACAGCAAGTGTAGTTTATAGATGAATAGCTTCGTTTGGAGGTCTGCAGACCCTCATAGTTAGGATAATTGCAAGTAAAAGGAAATAGTATTGTATTAAAAACACAATATACAGTATAAAAAAAGCACCATTTCTAATAGTGAGACATATTTGTCTAAGAAAATTCAATAACTGTGAGAATTTTCATGTTATAAAAATAAAGTTCATAAATATATTTTATAGAATATATATAGTATAATACTTCTGTATATATATCCTTCTACATAGAAAATAAGTGTAAGTATGAAATTTATACAGACAACAGGAGTAATTTCTGATGTGACAAATAATAGTAAACAGGTAACAATAAAATTTGAGTTTATGCTAGGGCTAATACACACTACTACTAAGAAATGTCAGCTTGTCTACGAAGGAATTTCCACCACTGAAGCTTTTAAAATCTTACTATATGAACACCCCTCAGGAATGATGTGGGTACAGTTTATCACAAAGTAGATCTGGGGAATGGATGAGGTGATTTCCTGATGACCCTTCCAGTTGTATTTTTCAATGCTTTTGGAGGAGGCTTCAGTGTTGTTTCTGATGAGTGCTGAAGTGCTGGAAAATGAATTGGTCTGAAGAACTTTAAGAAAAAAATAAAAAAATGACTTTGTACGTGCAAGACAAACAGTAAAGGTCAGAATAAAGTGTAAAGAAAGCAAGATTTAAAGGATGCTTACAAGGACTTCAAGTAGATTGTTAAACTGCAAATTTTTCATGTTTATCCCTACTGATCTGTCATCCTGCTTAGGATCTACTAGCAGAAAATCTAGCAGTAATCATATGCATGTGTTCCTCAATGTATGCATGGAAAAAATTTGGCAGAGTAAAAACAGTTGCAAAAGAAAGGATGTGCTACATGTGAATTCTATCCCTTCCTGCTGCTTGCTAGGAGGGTTATTCACTCTGGTGCTCTGTGCATCATACCAGACTCAGTTCTGCTGTTTTGCTATGAGCATCACTATTCCTGTACATTAATAACTCATGGGTCAAGATGATCCCTAAATTGGCTTCAATACATATGGGTTCTATGGATTTAGATTAGGAGGCACTTATTTTTCATTTCAGTTTGTTTTTCTTCTTCAGCTTTTTGTGGTTCAGGTGTGATGGCATTCCTTAAAACTGGTGGTACCCGATGGCAATGGCAGTTTCCTTTAAGTGGTAATTGTTGAAGCCCTTCCATGTCTCAAATTTATTTAGGCAGCTGTGCGTACTCCCAGAAGATTCTTTTTCACAAGCATAGCTTGTTGTAACAGAAGTACTATCTTTCATTCATACGGACAAATAAGCCTATCTCTTTGCATCAATATTCACACTTTGCATAAGCCCCTTAGAAGAAGATTTCCATTTTTAATGGTTTTAATTAGCATTTATGAAAAACTGTGGTTTCACATGATATAAAGTGACAGATTAAATTTGTTAAGTGGATAATAATAAAATGTGAGTTGATTTGTTTCACAGGAGTTTAAAAGGCTTTTGCTCAACGGGGCCTCCATGTTAATTCATTAAGCATGCTTTAGACCTTATGGAGATTTTTTTTTTTTTTGGATTTAATTAACACAGATCAAACTCCCAAGAGATTTCATGTCCTCCACAACTGTGTGTGATAGAGACAGTAATTTAAAACCTATTTATAGGTCTTTGTGTTCATTTACTTGAAAAAGGGATTAGAAAAACTCTGTGAAATCATTCTAAGACAGCGGAGGGTAGAGAAGTTCTTTAGTGTAGGAGCCAAATGCATTTAAAAATGATGGAAGTGCTGTGGCTAGGACCAGGCTTCAGAGAGATGGTTTTTCCTGGCTGCAACAGTGGCATCTAGTCCCTGCTGCCAAAGTCATTTGTACCTTTTGTCCACTGATGTTTTAATCCATAATGTGTAAGCAGACCCTAGAGTAGGGTCCCAAGCCCTTGACATCTAACTCTCATGGTGGTCAACAGTGGGCTGTGGGGTTAAACTTGCTCTCTGTCCCAGGGACTTCTGGTTGAATTGTGGCCTGGTTTCAAGACATGGAATGAAGCACTTGTGGTTTGGGCAGTCTCCTGGGAAGTTGTGGCTTGTAGGTTTCAGCCTCACCAGACTGAGGAGGTCCCCAGAATCTAGGTTTCACAGTTCTTGGAACACTGTAACCATTTCTTAATATGAGATCACTTCTAGATCCTTCTTCAGATTTCTTTCAATGTGACTACTACTATTTTTCATTGAAGTCAGTGATTCCTAAGCATATTAGATGTAGCCTGAGAATGTTTCACAAATAAGTTCCTTCCTATTTGTTTTTGATAGTGTTGTGACTGGACTGAGGTATCCAGCTTCTACACATAAGGTCTGTCTCAGGATGCTTTGAATTAGTATCAGAGAGATACTAATTTTTCATTTGCTTGCAACAAATAATGATAAATGGAGAGAGAGATAGAGATAAGTGATCATTGAGGAATACAATAGCAAAGAACACGATAAATACTCCAGAACAATATTCTGTAAATCATATTAGAACCATGGAAAGAGATCTCAAGCAGGTGTGTAGTGTGTGCTTGTTCTGTACCTGAAATTCTTCTTTTATCAAGTGTACCATCAGACTTCTGCACTAAATAAAACAGGGTCTTGAGATAAAAAATAACAACCTATGATCTCACAATGAAATAATATATCCTGTCATATACACAAAGGATAGAAGAACTGCAGGTGCATACCCTACTTTGCATACAGGATGTAAGTAGTTCTCCCAAGACAGGGACCAAGCTGAATCTTAGTGGAAACAGGGTCCAAGCAGAATGAAACTTTGCCTTTCTCAGGAAGTGCCATAATGTCATGGTTTAAAGCCCTTTAAACAGATAGGATTTGATTTGAGATTTGGAAACTTACAGGCAGGTGTCCTGTAACTAAGTGTCTAAACTCCCTTAAACTCAGTGAAAATCTGGTCAGTACAGTCAGAGGTGCCTGAAGAGTGATTCAACTGACCAAATCCTCCAAGGTGAATTGAATTGTTCTTTGATTGCTGCCTTGATATCCAGTGACTGTAATGGAAGCTTGAGATACTTAACACTGTGTGGATTTTTACATGCAGACACCCAAACTGATATCTCTTAATCTTGAGCCAAACCTCAGACAGAGAGACTGAGTCCCCTTGATATGGATGTTTTTTGAACAGTTACTACCTGAAATACTTCTGTAGCAGCAGTGGATTTTCATACACACGTTTTGCTGTAAAAGTAGGTGAATATTGCTTTTTTACATTTTATTTTATGATTGTAATGCTGAGCACTTTATACTCTTCAGAGTTCAGTACAGATTTTCCATTAGTGAGCAGAATTCTGTGAGTGCTAAAAGGCTTAATGATGAACATTTTACTGTTCCCTTCTCCCAGCAGTTCTCTGAGAAGTGCTGATGTTATGTGATAGTTGCCAGGCAGATCTGTATTTTGTTACTGAGACATAGGATTGCTGTTATTCTATGTTCATATTCTTTGATAGTTAGGAAAAAATTGAGTTCTCTCGCCTTTGTTAGTTTAGTCAACAGCCAATAGAAAATGTGTGGGTTTGTGTTGGAGGACTGCAGTTCCCTCAGATAAAAAGTTAGCACCATTCTTCCCCAATCTGATTTTATACATCTTTCAGGTTAGTTTTCACTTATTATTATTATTCCATTCAATTCTATTGCACTTTACAGGTTTTAGTGCTATTCCTATGGGATTTTTTTTATGTTACATTTCTTAAAATGTGCTATTATCGTCCCAAAGGATTTGATTTTCCCTGCCCAGTGCTATGTCTTTCAAAAAATATTTAGTTTTTCTTTGAGGACTGCTTTTGGGGACTCCCACAGTATTACTGGCAATTCCTTTTCACTGCTATTAATTCTTGTGAATTTGTTACTCTCCACCAATACAAGAAATGTATAAAATTAGCCTCTTTTAAAGATGTGCTCCCAGATGATTTAATATGGGGTCTGAGACCTGGCAGAGGTATAGCTAAACATCTGAATGGCTGGGCAGCTTTTATGTTAGAAAAGATAATCACATTAAGGAAGAACTCCTAGCAAGGTAACTAACAGATCTGTTAAAACTGAACTTTTAAGGCAAGCCCCCCCCCTTTTTTTTTTTTATCTTAAAACAATATTAATGATATTTTCTATCCAGAAATTAAAACTCAGAGTGCTTCAGCTTTCCCAACACTTAAACACATTCTTAATGGTAAGAAAGCAAGTAATACAATAACTTCATCAATTTTATTATGGACAACTGTTGAAAAATATTGCTGAATCTGGGCTTGTTATTACTTTGATAGGAACACGGTCTGTTCTGGAAGAAGTATTATGTTAGATAAGAGAAAGAGCGTTGGTTCAGGTTGCATTAATAGCATTTTTTTTCCAAACACTTTACTAAAATGCTAGGCACAACAAGTTACTTGAATTTCGTTTTTCACGAACATGAGTTACAAAAAATGAAAAGATATGATAAAACTGGAGTTCAGAGGGAATATCACCCAATCTCAATTCAACTTTGTGTCATAATACACTTTAATACTTCATAATAGCAGAAAATTGTAATATTTGTAACCACAAGAGTAGTAATGATTTTATAAAATGCTAAAGACTCTAATTACTTGTGTAGTTAGAAGGCTAATTATATATATTTGTATATATAATTTATGAGTATAGCTGAGATTTTCAAAACACCTTTTATATGTGTTTATACAGAACACAACATGATTTTTTATTAAAAATTAAAAAGAACATACAACAAAATATTTAGAGTCTTCTGTGCTTTTTCATATTCATATTTTTATCTCAATTATTTATGCTGATTAAGGATGGGAAATTAAAAATCGCTAAGGATGGAAGATATTTCCAACAAAATAAATAATCTTCTGGTTAGATAAATTGTGACAACCACCTGCACCTCTTTCTTGAGGTCTGGATCTGGTAAGATATTCTGTGAGTATCCTACAGCAAAGGGTTGGGTCACCTTAGGCATGTGTGCAACTAAGTGTCATATACGCACACAAAGTCGTATACATGCTGATAGTTTCTCATACAGAATCCTGGAGCCGTATGTCTCCATAGACGTGTGCTGGTGTGTCTATGTGTGCTTAACTGTAAACTCATTACAGTGTTAGATATTTGACCTGTGCACAGAGTCTTGAATTATAGTAATTTGGATGTTCTTTTTGAGAGTGCAACTTAGTATTTTCTTGGTTTCTAATTATTAATATTTGAGCCATGAAGTAGTGGAGGTTCTTGGGAGTAATGTATTCCCTTTTTCCAAACATCCCATAGTTTGCAGAAGCAGGCAACCCTAACCTTTTCCAGGAAAGAGGACTGTACAAAGTTTCCAGTCCTTTTTATGGCTGGCAAGCCTTATATATCATGACATGATTCCTTCTTTTTAAGGCTCCTCGTGGAGCCTCTGCAATTTCCAAAAATACTAGAGAGTGGAGGAGTAGAGCAGCTATTTGGAGGGAAGCTTTTGGTAAGTGGTACTGAAATTCATCCCATCTAATTTTCATCAAAGAAATGTTAAGTGTTCAGCCTAAAGTTGTTGTCTAGACTTCCTCTAGAGAGAGAGAGAACAGAAGAGATAGAACTCCTCCCAAGGTGAGTAATTTTATCCTCTGAAGTTCTCAGCCAGAGATGAAATGAATCATTTTCTGTGTCTCCATTAAGGAGCCTAGATGGCGAGCTTAGACCACACATGCACTTGCAGCAAGAAGAATGTAGTCTGGAAAAAGATGAGAAGGATAAATAAGGCAGAGATCAACTATGTAGAAGAGCATAATGAGTAAACTTAAGTAGTCAATGAACTTTTCCTGCTTTATGGCATCAGGACACTCGAGGCATGGAGAAAGCACATTTTTCTAATAGGGACAGGATAAAGCAGAGAAGTCAGAAATGCAGAGGGAAATATTTATGAGTGCAGCATATGACAAAAAGAAAAGCTGAGGTTTTTACCTTGTTGACCAGAAGAACTCTGTGGGGTATCTAAGGGGAGTTCCACTCCAGAGGAACCTTAGAGGACCTTAGACAGTCTGCAGACAGGAAAGAGTAGAAGAAAACAGATGATCTGATATATTTGGTGATATTTCCCCCGCCTGAAGTCTGCAGAAGGGGAACCCCCAGAGAGCTTTACTCAGCCCACCACGTGAACTTTGGGGAGGAAATGTTCTCCTTTTACATTGTCAAACACTCCTTATGAGCAAGTTACATTTTGAGCACGCTGAACATTATTTCTGCCACAAAAAAAGTAGTCAGATAAATTTTGCATTGTATCAATTCAGATACTTTATTCTAATTTTGAAAAAAAAAATTGCCCAATCAATCACAGACCTCCTCATATCTCAGTTTTGAAGGTATTAGGATTGTTTTTATGAATTTTAGGGTACTGAGGAGATGAAAATAAACCTCTGCACACTACTCAGGGAACTCTTAACTGTTTGGTAACGTACCTTACTCTGTGAAAGTTTGTTACTTACTATAAGACACGTTAAATATGCAGAACATATAAAAAAGATTAGTTACTAGAAGCTGACCCCCTTCCACAGAGTTCGGGTGGTTGAGTATTATCTCTGCTTTGCAGATGGGGATGCACAGACAGACAGCTCTTTAGGGACTTGGAGGTGACTCAGGAAGCCAGCAGTAAAACTGTGCTGTCAGCCCATGTGACTTCTGGCCTAGTGTCCTACCCATTTATTGCAGGTTGTTTGCCTTAACGTGCTTGAGGCCTAAGTGAATAAGTACTGAAGTAGTTTAACTTTGCCTGTTTTTGAATTGCCTTTCACAAGGTGATGCATCCACCTAGTTGTATGTAGGAGAGGATGCGTACAGCTTCAGCTGGATGAGATATAAAAGGATTAAACAACAGGAACCAGGGATCTTGCCTGATCTATGCTTAGCAAGGATGGCTACTTATTTTCAAGATATTTGTGATAATGATGTTTGAATGATCTAAGCAAGACATAGCTGAAGCTGCTTGCTGCTGTGGGTGTGGGAACCTCCCTGCTTGGTGAGACAGGGTGAGCAGAGCCAGAAACAACTCTGCTCTTGCCATCCTTGCGTGGTCGTGCCACTCTAATGTCCTCAGCACCCTCCCTTGGCCACCACTCCCGGTCCTACAGGGATGCTGGAGGCTGGCTCATCCCCAGGCAGGGGTGCAGAAGAGACCACAGTCCCTAGGAGACCAGGCCTGGTCCCCAGCATGGCCGCTTCTTTTTGGGCCACCTGCCACCCCTCAGGCTGCTCATCCCACAGCTGGGGGCAGGAGGCAAAGACTACCCTGGGTTGTCCCCTGGGGGAAGGGCCTGGGGGTCTTGGGAGTTTGGTCCTTGCATCGCCATTGCCTCTGAGGCAGGGGGCAAGGGGGGTGGCTCAGCTGGAGCCTCCTCAAGCGCGGCATGGCCTGGGCACAGAATGGCGGCCTTGCATCAGCACCAGGGCTGCCATTATGCGGCCAAACCCATATGGCGGCCTCCAAACCACTGAAAACATCCCCCAAAGCAGGCCTTGGCTCTACTTGGTGGCCCATGTGCAACCCACTGGCAAAGTGACAGGACTGTATAAGTGGAAGGCTGTGGAAATGTCTTAAGACTGCTAAAATTCAGGCTGATTCCTGAGGGAGTGGTAAGCCACCCCAGGCAAAATCTGCCACAAATGACAGCAATCAAGAACTTCTCATGGGTCAGATGTGCAGCTCCTGCTGATGCATACAGGTACAGGAATGCTGCTGCAGTGGGGTCAATGAAGATTTTCCCTGGCACAGGGGAATCCCTTTGTTGCTCAAATGTTAAAGAGAAAGCAAGCAACAGAAAGTTTTGAAAGTATCTGACTCTCTTCTCTTCTGCTCCACTTTTGATTGCCCAGTTCCTGCTTTCCTGAATCCTGTGATGTTTTTTCACCATTTTTTTTTTTTCAGACAGCACTGAAGGTCTGGCTACAGAGGAAATAATTTTGAGAGAAACAAGCTGAAAATTAGACACTTCATTGTCTCTCAGAAAACAAACCCTGCACAAAACCTCCAAGATTCCTCTCATAATACAGCTGAAAAAGCCTCTCAGCAGCCTTGTTAGTCAGCTCACTTTTAAGACTGTTTTTCCACTGTAAAATTCTTTAGAGCCCTTTACACACACACACACACATACACACACACACACACACACACACACACACACACGAGCAAGTAATGTCTTATTTGAGTTCTGGAAACTAAAATACCTAAGCAGCAAATGTCTGGCAACAGGAACACCAGGCTTTGTTTCACTGTTTCTTACATCTATTCTTTTCTATTATTGGCTGAATTAGGCTTTTTATTGTCACAGTAAGTCCTGGTGGCTCTGCCAATGTGCTGTGAAACCACTGGAGGTTGTGGACCCCCAATCAGTGTTTACTATTGTTCCAGAGATGTGTGGTGTGCTAGCTATAGAGTAAAAGGTCACTCAGAGTACTTGCTTTTTGTTATTTATTTATTTATTTTCTGAACAGGAACTGTTCATCTACACAGCACTAACTTTTTATTTGTTGTCTTGCGATTCAGAAACATGCTGCTAGTTTATTTTCAGTTGGAGACCCTCTGGTGCTTTTTAGAAATACTTACTGCATCCCTGACAGGAACAGACACACAGCCCTCCACAGTACTGCTCTACTGTGGCAGCACTTACAGCTGAGTATGTGAGAAAACCTAAAGCTTCACAGAGCTTACTGCATTTTCAGAAAAGCCGAAGTATTGCAAGATTAGTTCTACCTCAGCTTACCTGCTTTAAGAGTCTAATATAAGAGCTTTGTTTCCAGCCTCCCATGCTTTGTCACAGAGGCCCTTCTAGGGAGGTGGGAGAGGCTTAAAATGATATTTGTGATCATTCCAGATTTTACTCTCATCTTACTTCTGAAGGTCTATTAAAGCTCAAATTAAGCAAGACTCCTGTTGTTAGCCCAGTCAACTGTGAATGGGTCTGTGCAACTTGTTACACATCCTTTTAAAGTATAGAATAACAGGAAAAAAAAAAAAACTGTTAAGTCTTTCCTTTTGATATATAAGGATTTTTACTGCAAGGATTTTTGTTTGTTTTAAGGCTTTGATTGCTTAAATATTTTCGGAGAAGAAAGCATACATGATTCTTAATTGCTTCCTAAATTGGAAAGCTGTTGTATCTTAAGCAGAGAATTAAATTATTGTGCTCTTCTTGAGGACCTGTGTCTTGCTAATCTTCCAGATAAAATGAACTCTGGAGCGAAAGTCGTTAATCATGATATCTTAATAACACACACTTCAAACGAAGTACATACGCTTTCAGATTAAAGATACTGTGAAAGCAAAGCGTAATGTGACATACTGAGGACATCTAGTGGAGAAAAAGCAAAATAGTAAAAATACACAGCAGGAATGTTGCCTGCTCTGTTACAGCAAAATCAAAATTAGGACTCACATGACTTAGCAAGAGTTCAGGCTATTTTAACCCTAAAGTACATGTTTCCGGACAAAAGAAAACTATTTTCTTTTTTTCAGAAGAGCCAACTATGCCTTTGTGCCTGCCTTTAAATAATACATTGCAATTAATTTCATTTAATTTTAGATGTGGTAGTTTATTTTACATTTTTCCATAGTTTTATTATTTGGCAAATAAATTAATTTACGTTCATTTCATACTCCATGTCTGTAATAAAGCAAGGTTAATAATTAACAAATAATATTTGCCAGCTAGTTCAATAATTTTGAGATGTGTGGGTGGAAGATGTCAAAAGCAGTATGTACAGGTAGCTCAAATATTCCTTATTTGTCAGAGTTAAAGCTGTCAATGAAGCTGATTTATACCATAAATATTACCTGTGTTACTACATTTATTTTTGATTACATGCAATCTGGGGATGCCTTTTATATACGACCTTACAAAATAGCTTGGTTTTGGAGCTGTATTGTCACATTACAGAGCAAAATAGTTACTTTGACTGCTCTCACCACAGTATCTGTCACTGACTTGAATTATTAATCCTTGTAATGAGTAATCTGAAATCTTTGGGAAGTGACATATTAACTTGCAGGAACTCAAATGAGATTCCTATACCATCAGGTTGGTCAAGTGAAGGAGCCTGCAGGTTTTAGAAACTACCTGGAAGCTGTTACCACAACAAAACTGCCTGAAGAGGTGCTGTATGGTGAGGAAAGAAACAGATCATTTCGTAATAAAATAAAATAACCACTGTCAACCTAGGTAAACCAGGAATTACTAAGTTCAGTATCTGCTCCTCTGTTTCTGGCTTGCTTTGGTGTTGTGTCCACATGCTTGCAGCTGCAGCTTGACCCTGCTGGGCCTGTCACCACTGGTGACAGCTTTGGTTCAAGAAGCTCCCTGGATCAGGAGTTCACAATATGGAGTGTTTAGGTTCACCCAAAAGGTCACATCAAAGAGAGGTGGTTTGACATTAAATGCAAAAGTTAGGCAGTTTATAAAACACACATAGAAAATTACATTTGTTTTAAACTTTGCTTCAGCGGGGTCTCCTATTAGGATTGCTTGATAAATGCTAACAAAGGCCTTTGTACAACACGATAGATGATTTAATAGTTACTCAGTCATCAATATTATGCTTACAAAACAATATCAAAACAATTACTGCCTTGCTGTTATGATTACAGGCAGAACAAAGAATATTTAATATACACAATAGCTATTTTCCCATCTATCTCACTTCACTAACATACTCAGTTCACTTCCAAACAAATCCACACAGATATGTAATTACATAAATAAAATGAAAATAAAGACAATACGCCAAATTATTGCTTATGGAAGAACATATGGATAAGCAGCCCGAGTGTGATATCAGGAGCCAAAGCCAAGAAGAACCACATTGTCCTGAGCAAGGTTTCAGACTAGAAAGCATGGGAGGGTACATATTAAGGTATAATGCTGGACTATAGATAAATGAAGCAATGCTGAGGGTCTGTAGGGAAGCAGGACACCACTGACACATAGTGATTCACATTTCTGTTGCTGAAGACAGCTACATTTTTGGGTCAACAGCAGCAGAGTTTCAAGCAGGGACATGGGGTAGTGTCTCTGTAAAGAAGCAGAGAAGCACAGAATGAGTAACAAACACCTTAAGGAAGAGCTGGGTTACTTTGGGTCTGAAGCTTGAGAGAACCAGGAAACAGACAGCAGATCCTCAGAGGTATCATTTAACCTATACTACTCAGGATATACTGTATTTTTCTCAGTGCATCTAGGGACCTTTAGATGAAGGAAATGGTGCCATGGCTTTTATTTTAGCATAGAGTGTTTGAGGTAGTTCTTCAGAACGGCAAACTCTACAATTACTGTTAAAGGGAGAAAGTTAGAAGAAATGTACATCAGCACTGAGCCTTCCTCATTGGGAGTTATTACAAAAGGCAGACATCAGACAATATAGGAAAGCAGGTAGTTTGGGGAAGAGTTAACCATCAGCAAAGGTAATATTTGCTGTCTTAATTCCCCAAAACATGGGCTTTCCCCTCTTCAGATAAACACCATGATAATCCTCTTTCCCACAAACTGGGTTACGCTAGCCAGGTTCACACCAGTCCTGACTACTCTTTTCCAAAGTCTTGTGAGAAAAATGTGTGTTCAGGCACTTTGGGACTACTGAGTTCTGTTAAGATCAGTGAATAAAGAGACTCAATACATGACTAAAATATTCAGGTACTGGAATCTATGGGATTGTGATAAATTATTTGTTTATGGAATTGTCCTCAGAACTCTTCCCTAATGCATCCTGAATTTTATAAGGTCTGAGGGGAAAGTTAAAGCCTCTTCTGAGGAAGAATCAGTACTGAAAGTCTGATAGTTAAGTAAAACTTTAACATTAAAGAACTGTAAGATTTGCTAAGATTATACAGGGATTTTACAACACTGTTATTTTGTTTGTCAAACCTGTTCCTAAAAACCTCCAATGAAGTTTTTGAAGCAGCCTGTTCAAATACTTTCTTGTCTTCATCCTTAAAAAGTTCTTACAGGTAGCAAACCTTAATCCCTTTACTTTTTGTCAAGTCTGCAGAAGGCATGAAAAACAGTGGGTGTCATACTACCAATAAAACCCTTTCATGTATTGAAAGAATATTTTCAAGTTTCCTCTAAATGATTTTTTCTTTCTTTGCTCTTTTCTTTTCTTTTCTTTTCTTTTCTTTTCTTTTCTTTTCTTTTCTTTTCTTGATTAAGACAGAATAATTCTTTTAACATTTCCTTGCAGATTATATTTTGTAAATCTTTCACATTCTTGTTATCCCCCGGGCTGTCTCCCAAAGCAGAGGTTATCTTTGTATTACGTTACAGTGCCTAGAAGTGTACACGGCACTCTAGGTGACATCTCTCCTATGCTGAACATCTCTTGTGTCTTGTAGATGATGCTCCTCAAAATAGCTCCTGGAATGCCCTTTTGCAATAGTGTCATATTCTTGACTTAAATTAGGTGTCTGATTTGCTGAAAGCCCAGAGCATTTTCTTCAGTACTGCTGAATGACTATTCAGCTATTCTCTTGTTGTATTTATGCATTTCAATTTCCCTTCTTGAGCATTTTATTTAGCATTTATTGAATTCCACCACAGTGATTTCAAGCCATGCCTTTCATTTATTATCATTATTTAAAATTTGTCTCCTATTAAGCTAACCATTTGCACCCTGTTCCAGTTTCAGCTTCAGTTTCAACTTCTCTCCAAATGTTACGAGTACACTATCTTGTCAGTCATTCAAGGCATTGAGGAACATATTGAGTGCAGCCTACATTGAATCTCTGCAGTCTGTTGCTTGATATCTTCTGACAATTGAACAGATAGTTTTTTGGTAACTCTCTTGTGAGTGCTTTCTTTTTCTTGGGTAGCTACACACCCATCTCATGACGTTTATCTATACCTACTCCATATTTGTGATTTTGCTAGTGAGAATGACATTTCAAACAGCATCAGTACTAAGTACAGTGTACATCAAGTATCTGATCAAATCTCACCCTTCTTGAGTGCTGAAACAAAGGTGATACATTTCAGCCTTTATTAGCTGCTGTTCTCTTTTCCTTCTTGTTAAACAACAGACATATTGTTTTCCTTGTCCTCTTCCCATTTCTAAAATATTTTTCTTGTTGCACTTTATGTTTCTTGTTAGTTGAAACTCATTTTCACTTTGATCTATTCTGTATCTTATTCCTTTAGAGACTCTTACATCTATGGCTGTAGGTCCTTGTTCCTGCTTTTGTACTTAATTTTTTTTTCTGCTTTCTTTTTTTCCTTTCCTGGTCCTTAAATAGCTTTTTGATGGAGCCATATTGGTCTCTTACTATGCTGCATATGCTTCCTTTGCATCATGACAGTCTGCCATTGTAACTTTAATATAGTCTTTTTCAGTAACTGCGAGCTCTCTTGCAGTCTTTTTTTTTTTTCCTTAGAATATCTTCCCAAGAGACCCTACCTTCCAGTTCCCCGAGTTTGATGAAGTCTGCTTTTTTGAACTCTATTGTCCTTATTCTGCTGCTCTCATTCCTCCCTTTCTTTAGATTTGTGAACTCTATGGTTTTGTAATCACTTTCACCGAAATTACCTTCTACCTTTAGCTTCTAAGCCAGATCCTCCCTATTAGTCAGAATCAGTTCTAAAACAGCTGTAAGCTTCTCAGTAGGTTCTTCCATCTTCTTAAAGCGAAGTTGTCCTGAACATGTCCTGAAAGCCTGCTGGACTTTCTACATCCTGACATTATTTTCTAGCACATATCTGTGTATAATTCAAATCCCCCATTATTACAAGTGAAGGGGGCACCCTTTGGATGCTTCTGTTAGCTGCAAAAAACAAACAAAACAAAACAACTAAAACACAAACAAAAAACCCCCACCTCTGCTACATTCTTCTGATGAGGTTATTCCAGCGGGTACCTATAATGACATTGCCTTTATTTAATTATTTATTTATTTCTTGATTTCCTTGAGATGCTCAGTGCATCTTTCACTTCTTCTGGAAGTTCTGAGCAAGGACCTACATTTCTGATATATAGTGTGGCATCTTCTTCTTCTTTATTATTATTATTATTTTTCCCAGGGCCTGTCTTTCATAAACTAAGTGTATTCCTTTATCCCAGCAGTTAGAGGAAACAGTATGGAAACATGACCATTACAAAGCAGTCATAGACAGCTGCTTAGTCCGGCTGGGACTGTTTCTGTCTCTTATTCAATAACTACTTTAGTTCTAGGGAATCAGAAGACTTCAGAAACTTCTTCAATTTTGTCATACCCTTATCTATGACTTTTCACTGAAATAAAAATTTTAAACAAGTATGAAGCCTAATAAAGTTGGAAAATTATTTTCTTGAGCAAAATACTTTTAATAAGTGGCACCATATACATGGTGAGAATTCCTACCTTAAATCTGGAGCTAACTAGTATTATCTGGAAATGAGGAGTTCATGGAATAAACAGAACTGTAATGTAAACACCACATTTTAGGATTGGGAGACAGGGTTATTTTCCAGCAGAGCAGCTCTATTTCTGGACTATTCTTGCTGCAATAGTCTTGCTTTAGTTGTAAACTTATTTTCAAAGCTACAGAAATCTTCATAAAGTTGACGTACCTCTCTAAGCTAGTTGTTATGACTTTGATTATGAACAAGGCTCATCAGACCACGGACTTCTCAACACTGAAGGACTTTTTTTAGTATGGAAAATATGGCCTCTCCATGTCTGGTAAATAGTTTTAAACTAAAGAGCAAATAATGCCAGCTACAGGTCTCCCCTGGGATTATTGCATGATTGTGGAAACTAATTCAGAACATTTATCAGTGTTCTAGAAGTTGTTCCTACTGTCTTTGTTTCATCTGCACTAAAAAAATCACAGAATCACAGAATCACAGAATGGTTGAAGTTCAAAGGGATCACTGGTGGTCATTTAGTCCAGCCCCATGTTCAAAGCAGGGTCAGTTACAGCATGCTGCCCACAAACATATGCAGATGACTTGTGAATATCTTCAAGGGTGGAGACTTCACAACCTCCCCAGGCAACCTGTTCCAATGTTTTAGCAATAAAAAATTTTGTATGTTTAATTGGGATTTCCCCCATTTCATTTTGTGCCCATTGACTTTCAGCACTCCCCTATCAGGTATTTATACACATGGAGAAGATCCCCCTGAGCATTCTCGTCTCTAGGCTGAACAGTCACAGCTCTCCCAGCCTCTCCATGCAGCTCACTTGGTCCAAGCCCNTGCAGCTCACTTGCTCCAAGCCCTTCAGCATCTTCATGGCACTTTGCTGCACTCACTCCAGTACATCCCTGTCCCCCTCGTACTACAGAGCCTAGGACTGGACCCAGCACCCCAGATGTGGCGTGCCCAGTGCTGAGCAGAGAAGGATCACACCCTTGACCTGCAGGTGATACGATGCTGCTCCTGGTGCAGCCCAGGAGAGTCTGGTGGCCTTCTTTGCTGTAAAGGTCATTGTTGTCCACCAAGACCCTGTAGTGGTTTTACCCTGCCGGGCAGCTGAACTCCACCACAGCCGCTCTCTCACTCCCCCTCCTCAAAGAAGAGGAGGAGAAGAAAGTATGATGTAAGGAAACAGGGTCTCTCGCAGGTTGAGATAAGGGTAGTTTTAATTAAAGAAAAAAAAAGGAAAGAACAAGCGAAGGCCGCGCGGAAGCACAGAGGGGAAAGGGGAAAAAAATATTCTCTACTTCCCCATCAGCGAGCGGTGTTCGGCCACGTCTTGGGAAGCAGGGCCTTAATACGCGTAGCGGTTGTTCGGGAGGACAGACGTCTTCACAACGAGAGCCCCCCCTTCTCCTTCCCTTTCCCAGCTTTTATTGCTGAGTGTGACATCATATGGTATGGAATATCCCTTTGGTCGGTTTAGGTCAGCTGCCCTGGCCATGTCCCCTCCCCACTTCTTGCCCACCCCCACCTACTGGCTTCGGGGGGGGGTCTGGAGAGAGTCCTGGTGCTGTGCCAGCACTGCTCGGCAGTAGCCAAAACACTGGTGTGATACCAGCGCTGTTCTAGCTACAAGTGCAGAGTACAATGCTATATGGGCTGCTGCAGGGAAAGTTAACTCTATCCCAGCCAGACCCAGTACAGACCCCCATGGCCTCTCTGCAAGGCTTCTTCCCAGACAGTCATCCCCCAGCCTGTACTAGCGCATGTGGTTATTTCTCTTGAAGGGCATTTCCCTTTGTTCAACTTCCTGAGATTCTTGTCGGCCCATTTCTACAAGTTGTCAAGGTCCCTCTGAAAGGCAGCACAACCATCTGCTGCATTAACCACTCCTCCCAGTTTTGTGTCTTCTGCAAACTTACTGAAGGTACACTCTGTGCTGTCATCTCAGTCATTAATGAAGATATTAAACAAAATTGGATCCAATATTCACCCCAGAAGAACGGTGCTAACAGCTGGCCTCCAGCTGGACTTTGTACTACTTATATTTGTGCTGAATTTATGCCAGCCTTTGAGTTCAGCTTGTAAGCCTGTTTTTAGTCCACCTCAGTGAACACTTGTGTAGTCTGAACATCATTTCATCTATGAAGATGTTATGGGAGACAGTTTTGAAATCCTTAATAAAGTTGAGATAGGCATCCTCTATTCTGCCCTTATTCACCAGACTAGTCATATCACTGTAGAAGGATATCAGGTTGGTCGTGCATGATCTCCTCTTTGTAAATCCGTACTGACTGCTCCCAGTCACCTTCCTGAGCTTAGCTTCTTTGTAAATGGCTTCCAGAAGGATTTGCTCCATAGCTTTCCCAGTGATCAAGCTGAAGATGGCTTGCCTGTTTTCCCTGGATCCTCCTTTTTGCCATTCTTGAAGGTAGTAATGACATTTGATTCCTTCCAGGAAAGATAATCAAGAGTGGCCTCCCAATGACATCTCATTATGTCACATGCACTTATATATGTCCAGTTTTTCACATGTTCCCTATTCTGATCTTGCTCCAGCAAGGGTAAGTTTTGTTGCTCCAGAAAAAATGCCGTAACAAGAGTTGCCAAAATGTGATGGGGCCACAGTCTAATGGTATACAGACCATTTTCCTCTCAGTGGGATAAGTGTTCTAAAAACAGCCTTTTTTTTTTTTTTTCTGGTTAAAGTTCATTTTAATGTAACCTATATTATTTATTTCAGTCTTTATTTTAAAAGTCAAACAGCAAAAAACACCATAAAATCCAAACCAATGATCTTTCTGTTTCTCGTTAAAAATGAATGTCCACTCAAAGTCAAACGCATACATTGTATCCTCTAACAAAGCTTGTTTATTCATGTAAAGATAGGAGGAGTCATATTAGAATATGAAATTGTCTCCTGAGAACTATGGTAGAAAAACATTAACTGGACTGAATAATGACTGAATAAAGCAATGTTCTGTGCGTAGAACTACAGAACAAGACATACTAGCAAGAGAGGACTTGATGACCACTCACTGATCACACATATACAAAAGATATTTAAAATAATTAGTGATATTAAGAATGTTATTCTGGCTGCTTATTTGGAGTACAAAGAGTACAAAAAATATAACTGGTATTTACAAGTCTGTTCTTAGAATACAAGGTAAAAAGTTTTACTATAAATTTAAGATTATTTGTATGTGAAAAATTTACACTAAGGCTAATGCAGAAGCTGGCTAACAATGGAGCAGCTCTTTGCAGCCCAAGAAATCAGAATGAAAATGCAAAAAGAACCTTCTAGGCTGGAAAATCATATCGTAGGTCCAAGAATTACCTTGCTTTGTAGAATATGCAGTAGCAACCAGGAATGGTTAACTGGCCATGGCTTCATTTCCTCTGTGAATCATAGAATCATAGAATCATCTAGGTTGGAAAAGACCTTCAGGATCATCAAGTCAAACCATCAACCTGACCAGCTGAGTCCCATCACTAAACCGTGTCCCTTAATCACATGTCCACACATCTCTTAAATACCTCCAGGGATCAGGACTCCACCACTTCCCTGGGCAGCCCATTCCAATGCGTGGCTGGAGTGATTCATACCTCTGGAAATTATTCAGTATAATATTAAACAAATGGGTGAAATAATTCCTCAGCCATGGTACTCCCACCTGCTTCTGCAGATTAGTAGGCATCACTGGGGGCTATAGATACAGGAATACTGTTTCTGTGGCATTGAAATCTTTTCCATCATTCCCAGAGCCCAAACACCTGGAAGAGTTTGGACTCCAGAGTTCTGGAAGCAGAGATAGCCAGGATGAGAGAGCATGACAGGGAATTTATAGCAGACTTCCCTCAAGAAAGGTGGATGTCTTTTCAGACGTCCATACATAATGCTGCAGTAGCATCATGCTCACAGTTCCAGTGCTGAAGGGGGTTTGCTCAAGTGGAGGGGGGTCCCTCTCAAACATACACATAGAAGGCACAAGAACACAGGGGAGCATTTTGCTGGGTGAGGAATTTCCCATCTTGCATCTATCCTTGGTCTCCTGAGTCAGAACACCGAGCTTTTCCCCCTTTAAAAGGCAAGATTTAGAACACTCTCTAAGAAGTCCCTGTCTGCCCTCTCTCCTCACTAGACATGACTGAGAGATGGTAAAAGGAGTGCTGACTTTGTTACTTGGACTAGAATCAATGGGAGCAGAACCAGGCTCTCTGTGGGTTTAAGTAGGTTTAGATATACAAAATGCATATTTTGTACACAAACAGCAAAACTGGTAAAAATGTATTGACTGAAAATGAAACACTAGTAATAACACTATAATTTTTTATTCAATAGCTGTCTGATAAAAACACACTTGGTTGTAATGCAAATATGTCAACCCATACATCTTTCCTTACCAGGTGATATGCCTTATGCTTTAAAAGATAATGCCCTTACAGTACCTTCTAACAATTTGCATACACTGAATCCACTATGGAGAGAAAAAAAATATCAGTTGGATAATGAATTGCACACACAAAAAAAAAGAAGGTATGCAAAATAAACAGATCAACTAGCTGAATACTAATTACCTATAGGCAAAATCTGGAGACACTCAGTATGCAGAACCAATCAGTTATTGCAGTGAACACCTACAACTAATTTCCTCCAGGAAGAAAAGATTCCATTAGCTTTAGTGAATTTATACCCATTATAGAAAGGTTGTAGCTAAATAAATATTATTTTAGTTTAATTGGATTAAAAATTAGAAATGCAAATTTTGATGCACCATGTCTCTAAGTCCTTGTCTCCCTTTTTATGGTAATACCCTTCTAATGGTTTAAGCTTATGAAGAAAAAACACTGAAGATTTTAACTAGCAGCTTTGCAGGGGGGCAGAAAGGAGCAAAGAAGATTTAGTGGTGAAAAGAGCAAATAAATAGGTGCTCCAAGATTAAAAAGAGGGTAGAAGTGCATGCTGAGCTGTTGAAAGACCTCTCTGTGTTTAAAGAAAAATATTGTTTGGTTCTTTCACCAGTGCATGATCAAAATAAGAGGTACAAATTAGTTCATGGCTGCTGAAGCTACAAAACATCATGCAGAGAGCTGTCTTTGGGAACGTTTTAATGAGGAGAAGAGGTCATCAGACTGTGACATTGCTTTTCAGAATTCTTCAAGAACAACACAGACTTCCTGTTCCAAATGTGGTAAAGAATAAAACAACCTTAGTAGTAATCGTACAACTTTTGAACCGTGTTCCTTGGAAATACTGTACCGTGCTCATTTTGTAGCTTTAGTTAGCTATCTCAAAGGAACTCTTCCATATTTTCCATGTGCCCTTATTTCAAAAGTACAGTGAAATGGTAGAGCTTCAACAAGGATTATATTTATAAAATAAAGTTTTATTCAGTCTTCTAAAGAGATTTTAATGTTTTCATTGCTCTAGGTGAAATGGTACACTGTGGCTCTGTTCATTAACATTTAGCATCAGTGCAAAAATCAAGGATTACCACATACAGTTTGAAAGGACATCCAAAATGACTTTGAAATTAAATTCACTACAATCTTAGTTTTGCAGCATTTCAAACGTGATTTTAAAATGTATAAGTTAAGTTAATGGCATTCCAGGTCAAATATCCCCAGCCCAATAACACATAGAATGTCGTTATTTAAATTTGTGATATACCTTATATGCTGACTAGGATTGAAGAAGTCCACTGTAAATTTAATAAATAAGATGTATAGTACAGTGTAGTTATTCGG
>VXAA01002796.1:317316-350054 GCA_013399115.1 Anseranas semipalmata | reverse complement strand
AAAAAAAAAAAAAAGCTTCCTTGAGGATATTTAGAGAGACCATTAGCAAAGAGAAGACACTGTTAAATCAAATAATTATTCTACATTATGGGCATCATTAACAGAAACTTCACAACTAGAATAGCTTCAGGATTGCTAATAATTATAAAAATGCCAGCAACTAGCACTTGATAGTGGTATTTTCTCCTAATAAACAATTGCTCCTATGAAAGAAACAAGGATCAAAATAATGATTTTTAGACCTCTTATTCAAAGGTTTCCAACATTAAGAAAGAACACAAATGTATGTCAAATAAGGTTCATGAATCAGGTTCTATAGTTCATAATTTGGCTAAAAAATGGACTTAGTTGTCTATTTGTTAAAATAGAAAGAGCTGTATTACAAACCAGCCCTTCTTCTTTTTAGAATAGTAGTAATAATATTTCACATGGAATAGCATCAGCAACAATGATACAAAGCTAGTGTAGATGGACTATTGCTTGTGCCATAGAAATTCTATTGTAATTCTTTCATTTCATATTCTTTTAAATTATAATCACTATGTTAAGAGAAGAAAGGATAATATAAAATATACTGTATGCTACCTGTTTCTTCCATTTCCACAAATAAAGGAAGAAATTGAATTTGGTAACTCTCTTTTGTAATCAGAAAGGAGATCTCTGTCATAGTGCTTTTGCTTAGCTTTTTTTTTCTCAGGTGTGAAGAAGTGCTGGCAACTGTCCACCATCTGAAGTATGTAATTGTTACCTGAACACTGAAAGTCTACAAAAGAAACATGCATGTATTTGTTAACAAAGGCACGCTCTCATTGACAAATACACCTTAATAATAAATATTTTTATTCCAATAATCTTACAGCTTTAAATATTAATAATTACCAGGTCATTGCACCCTGAAACAGTCTCCCATGAACCAGTTTACTTAAGCATTTACATCAATTTTATTTTCTGTTGCATAGTTTTCTTCTCTTTCACATGAGGCACTAAATAGGCACTTGGAAATATTTTAGTTTCCTGTTTCACCTCTAAAAAAATGCCAATGCAAATTTTTCCCACAAAGACTAATAAGTTTGTTGGTTTTCAGTTTAAATCTTTAATCCTGTTTGAATGGATTGAAGTCTTTTTCCTTGATTTACCAGATTCTTCTGTCAGTGATTAGGGCCTGGGAGTTTGGGCTAATCTGAGATTTCTCCTCTTCTTGTATTGTCATTCTAGTGCCCATTATTCTTCTCTTTTTTTCCTTTCCAAGAATACCACTGTATTCTATTCAGTGACCATTGCTCACTGAAAAAAGATGTCTTAGATAGCCAATTAGCTGTTATGCATAGAGTTTTTAGCCAGCATGGTAGCAGTATTTGTTACAGGACTGTAAGCAAAGCATTGAAAAGTAAATGTTAAAAAAGAGAGAGGAAGGAAAAGGAGATTCTGAAATTCTGAATTTTGCTTTCAATTATCCCAAACTACATCTACACGCAGTAACGACAAGTGTAAGTTTTGCGAATCAACATGATAGGAGAAAAGAATCTTTGATTCAGTGGATAAACTGTGATGTAGAAATCCTGGAGCAGTTTTACTAGTAAGTATGCTTTTATAATTAGAGTATCAATGATTCTCTGTTTAATGCAAAAGTGTTGTAGGGTCCTTTGATAGCAAATATGGGCAGTTCTTGTAACTTTTATATAACTGTCATAAAACAAGACACTACACAACATTCTTGAATTAAATGCCATTAAATCCGATGAATAACTTTACTGACTCCAACAGATTTGTACTGATATAAACAAAACAAAAAATTGTCCTTGATATGTAAAAATGTAATTTTTGAAACAAACAAACAAACAAAACAGCAGTAGTTTAGACAATCATAAAGTAAATGGATATAATCTAGGAAAAAATGTGTATATAGGTTTGCTGTAATCAGAATTTAAACTACCAGTCTTCCGTCAAAATCTTTTTTGGATAAAGAAAACAAGCAGAAACCATAACAATATCCAAAGCATTATTGTCATTTTTTTCATCAACAACAGGTGATGTTCTTCATTAAATGGCAAAAAGATGTCCTTAAAGTAGAATGATACATAAACTAAAAGCTCTGTAAGATTATATACATGCCATGGTAAGTGCATGTAACTAATATTGTGTATTATTTTTAGTTGAGTATTTGTAGCACTATTAGTAGTTTGCTATTAATTTTCATGCAAATATTTTACCTTTTAATTGAAACTTTGTACTAACTGTAGTCTGTTTTCAGACTGTCTTCAAAAATATTTGATATTCTTTCATTTGGCAAGTGACTTAAGATGTGCTTACATAAGCATTTTGTTTAAAATGTCTTCTATGAAGCTGTCACTCTAAACGTTTACAGGTACTAAAGAAAATATCTGTTGGTACCAAAGTAACTTTTCACATGTGTATTAGTAGCTCTGGATTAAATCCAGTATACAGCATATATTGTTGAATTGCTCCTTAAAATTTTAACTCAGTGAAAACAAACCATTCCATTTAACTACTACTGAGCAGCGCTTAACAAGCAGACATATACATGTACGTACATTACCGTGCACTCTGTAAAATAGCATGTTGTGTTATCATGCCATGCATGCTTTAGGACCTTATCAGGACTTACGAAAGGTATTTTATGAATGTAAGTGAGTGATACAGAAGGACAGTCTAGGTGCTGTATGCTGCCATGGAAGTGATTTAGCAAATGGTAAATTCATCATTACTTTAAGAAAGTACCAGTGTTACCATAGAGAGTTGTGAGACATTATGTGTGTTGCTGAGTTATTTTTTGGATGAAACATAAATCTAAGACTGTGTTTCATTGTAGTTACCACTGATTGCATGGCAATTTTAGCAGGAGTGGGAATACTACGTGCTGTACCCTAACCAAGCTCCACATGAATTGGTTAGATTCTGCTATTGCAACAAAATATGTCATATTATATGGGGTTTCTTATTCCCTAACCTATTCCACAGTGCTGGTTGGCTTTGTAAAATGTTGTTACATGTCACAGGTTGTCTTTTATTAGCGTTGGTAATAATGACTCCCATAACCATAAATCATATGGTTAAGTAATTTATCCATAAACCATACTTTGGCTTTGGTATGCATATGCAACTCTCTTAGAAGGCAGTGCTTTGTACATAAATGATAGAGGCCATTTCTAAAATATATTTCCATAAAGAACCCATTACTGATAGATACCACAGGGCAGATGAATGTGGGAGATCTTAGATTACAGCATTCTGTAAAAAGTAGCAGCTGTAATTAACACAGAATAAATCTTAAGACCTCAGTGACTGGAAATTCTTCCTTTGACACCTTGATGTTTACTTATGGTGCAACAGTCAATGTGTAATCAATCACTTAATTAGGTCCAAAGTTTCTAGAGCATCAAGACAGGAGCACTGACCTCATCTTCCCTCAGCAGAGAGCAGTTGGGTGACATTTAGTATTCTCTCCAGAGTAATTCTCCTTGTCCTCGGGGCCCTCTGCACATTCCTTCAATGCAGCCCTGCTGGTTCATGCTCAAAGGCTGAAAGGTGAAAGAGGAGAAAATCTTTCAGAAATCTGATAGAAGCAACCTAATAGACAGTCAAAGTGCAATGAGGCAAGGGCAGCACAGTGCTTGAAGGGGTCCTGGTACGTGAAGGTAAATGGCCTTCTACTCTGTCATAAGATCCAGTAATTTAGTAGGCCAAACTTCCATTTTGTGGCAGTTATGGGAAAATAAACTGTATCCCAGAAGAAGAACAAGAAGGAAACTATGTAAGTAGAAAGTATTGGCCTGTTATCCTTGCCAGTCCAGCATGGAAATAATATTACTCAGGGAGAATAAAAAGAGAAGAGAGAGACCCAGAGGGAAGGCAAATAGCGAAACATGTAAAGAATGTACCAGATCCTCATAACTGACATTATTAGCCTGATGCTGCCAATTTCATACTCAAGCTGGTAGCTTAAACATAGTAACTATGCATCAGTGGTGTCATTTATTAAAGTCTTGTCACTAATATTTTAAGTCCTGGTCTTTGGACTCATTTAAATGGTTATAGCTATCCGCAGGCAGCAAGTTTGATCTTCAGAACTTTGTGTCTCAGTCCATGGCTGATTGCTGGTCAAGTTAGAGGAAAGTGCTACCTCTTTCCACACACATACCGCTTCAATATCATCCTGTGTGAGAAGAAAGGTTTCATTTGTTCCTATACTCTTCCAATCTACTGCAGGAAACTTGTCCTACCTATATTCTAAAAGTTTCGGGCATTTTTCTGTTTCTCTTTTTCTTACATTTGCAGACACCTATCCCGGCTTTAAAAGTGGGATGTGTGCCCTGCATGTAAACCCTTGTTCACCATCTGAGCTTTGAATATGAGTAATGAGAAACTGTGTATAGTAACCACAATGCTAAAGTCTTTTCAGGTACCTGGGGAGACACTTTTCTCTTCATATGCCGTGACTCTTCAGAGTTGAGAAGGCAAAAATGAAGCTTGTATAACTAGAGGAAGGTAAAAACATCAGGTTTTTATTCCTCTAAAGTGGTTTGCTGCATTCACAAAATGATATTTATAATTTTGTCCAGGTAAAAGTTTGACACTTTTTGCAGATGGTATAACTTTCTAGTAAGAAAGCTGCAAAATAGCATATATCATTTTTACAACATCATAGATCAGAGTAGAATTATGAGATCAAGTATCCTGAGAAGTGAGCTCTGCATGCAGAAGTATATATCAGCATTCACTGCATAATATAACTCGGCACTGAGTTTATCCATGCACCTTTCTCATCATATCAACACCCACCATGAGGGAAAAGAGATCTAAGGCAAGCAGAAAGACATCACAAATAAATAAATTTGTCAGGATAGGGCACCCTCAAAGGGTGTTATGCTCAGTGGCCAAAGTTGTTACATTAGAATACAAATCATTGTGAAACATATAGGCAGAAGTATTTTGGCTGCACTAAAACTTTTCAAAAATATCTATGGTGAACCTGACAGCAACACCCATTGTTTAGATTGTCTAGAATTTTTAACTGTGTGATCGTTTCTGAACTAATAACCGTTTGTGTTGAAATGCTCTCATTCCTGGACATGGTCATAAGCTAATTTCTGTGTGTATGTGAAAATTTCTCTACTTGAAAAGTAATTGTGCTACCATGATGTGGAGGTGGTACTTTATATTTGTCCAGCAGGCTATTGAGGATCAGAAAGCTCTTATTATGTTAATAATAATAATAATAGATTCCAGTTTATTGGATTCAGTAGTTGTAGATTGCACATAAACTCTTGAGGTTTGTTAAACTCTAACAACAAAACTCTTGTATCCCTTTGAGCATTGCTCCAGCAGATAGTTGCAGAGACTAAGGAACAATTTTTGTGCAGCTGATCTTTTGCCTGCTGGAGGTCACAAAAACAAGATCAAAGAGAAGCTTCAGCTTCATTTCCAGGGCTCCCCTTGGTACAGAGACAGGGAAATAGAGAAGAACTCAGAAGCAGGAAAGTCAACTATTGAAAAGTTAGAAAATGTCAGGAACTTAAAACTGGCCAGCAGGTATTCACACTGTGTAGTTTAGGCTGTCTGCTGGAGGAATTTTTATGCTCTTCATCTTGTTTAATATGTAGCAACTGTGCTTCTGGTAGCTGGTCTGCTGCACACTTTATTACAGAGTTCTCAGTAAAAATGTAAGAATGACAGGATTCTGCTTTGCTCTCAATACCTGTGGTGGGCTGCTGCCAGGCTACCCCATGGTCTAGAGCACTGATGACCTGTTATTTTTTCATATACAAAGATCACTCTTAATGTATCAGAGTTCAAGGCGTCTTTGGGACATCAGGGAATAACTATTCATGCAACTGGCAGCTTTTATCAACTGTATTTGCCCATTTATTTGGCGTTGCATCCTCTTCCCCTCCTCACTCAACATTTGGCATTGAAAAGTTTAATACTTGATGTAAAATACAACTCTATGTACTCTTCAGAGATACAGCTCTTAACAAGTGTTGTAACTGTACAGTTAGGGTATTTTTGTTTCTAATGTGCATTTTTCTGTTTTTCTTAATGCTTTACTTCCTGAAGTTATGTGGATACAATAGAATACAATAAGATACAATAGAATCTGACTTATTCTCTCTTCCAAAAAAGTTTTTAATTCACCTGAGACTGAAAAAATCTATTAAGAAAATTAAAGTCAAATTATTATTATTATTATTATTTTTATTTTCATGAAATAACATGATTTGTTGTACAGTTATTAAACTCAACTTCATATCTGCTTTAGAAATGCTTTGGTTAAGGAGAAACTATCAAACTTATCTGATTTGCATCTGTACTTTGTACCAGATGCAGTGTATTTTTATTAAAAGGTCCGTGAAATGTCTGTGTGAGGGCTGGGCAGGTCATATGTGTTCTGCTCAGATGGTGAAGCTGTCCCAGAGGGACCCAGAATCAGTGTTTCTGGCAATGCACCTAGTTTTGATCAGGAAGATGTATGCAGAGTGTCAGCACAGATGGGCTACCTTGTGAGGTAAGCTCTGGGAGGGAAGAGGGAGAGGGCTGTCTGGAGCCTTTCTCACTACCTCTAGGCCACGTATAGCCCTAGGCTTTTAAAGTAAACGCACCCTGCTGCTTTGCTAAATCAGGAACTGCATGACATGGTGTCAAAATATGGAAAAGAAAGGTTATTTCTTCCATCTGTTTGGTTGGACAGGACACTCTTGCCTTGACAGTACCAAGTGTATTAATCAAAGCAACATGTGTTTATTTCTTTATTGTTGTTGGTGGAGGGCATTAATTTTTTATGCAGTTACGCAGTTCTTTAAATATGTATCCCTATAGGCTGTATTATTAATATGCATGTTTTTATGTTTTCAAACATAAATAGCTGTATAGATTAGTGAATTAAATAAATTGAAATAAATAACAAGCAAAATTAAAGTGCCATATCTTTCATTTCTGGAAGCTAGATTGCTGGTGATATTTGCCTCTTTCAAATAGCCTTGAGGAGCCCCCTCCTGAAGGCTGAACTGCACAGTGGAGTGGGATCATCTTTTTCCCTGGCAGCCCTCACACAGGAGAGTTGCCAGTGAACTGGTAATTACCAGATCTTCTTGTTTTGGCTCCATGGGCTGGAAACCTAAACCTCAGCATTTAAAGTGATCCATCCCAAGCTGAAAAGAAAATTTATAATCAAATTCAATGTCAATATCCATTCTACTCATTCACAACAACTACAATATGTGTAAAGAGGTGTTTATGAATCATGTTCAGATTCCCTAATGTTTTCATTAGCAAAATTGACAGTATTAATGAGCATTTTAATATACTAATTGGTCATGCACCATCTTCACTTCCACACTGAGTGCTGTAAGGCAATGTTTCTCAGTTATGAGTTGTGTTGCTGTTGTGTAAGATATCAAGAAGTGATTCATGAAATTATTACAAAAATCCCAAGTAGAATTTACACATACATTTCCATATATGCAGATAGAAAATATAGAAAAATAAAAAGAAAGAAATAAAGAAAATGTAGGAAGATACTTTCTATAGGAAGAAATATAAGGAAGAAGAAAATATAGAGAAAAAAATAAGAATGTTGAAAATTTAGCATGAATTTTAGACTAAGAGATAGGTGTTCTTTGATTTAAAAACATGAAAAATACTTTTTTATTTTTTTTTTCCAGTAGTACAGAGAATGGATTAATATCAAGGACTGAGGGACAAACACTCTGAGGATCTAAAACTCCTGGGAGGTTCTGAACAGCCTCCACCCTGGCAAGCACCATGACAAATGAGGGCATCCAGAGCTGGTGCCCATTAATTATATGTTATAGCTAGAGTCTCTGTTGTCTGTTACCATGATAAAATATTCCTTCAGATAAGTTCTTGGGATGCTCTGTCATGTAATCCTGGATCTGCCATTGATACCAAAGGCAGGAAGAGACACTGAGGTGGGATTTTCAAAACCTCTTACTGACTGAGGAGCTCATGCCCTACTGAAAGGCAGTGGGACTTCTGCTATGGAAACAAGGCATTTGGAATTATACCACAAGATTATGTTAGCTAATAAATGTAGTTTATATTGTAAACCTCTGGTGGCTCTAATGCATTTTAGCCTGGGTGGGGAATGTTCATGTTTTTGCACTAATGTGCATGTACACATTTAAATAACATAACAGAAGTTGGAAAGAACATTATCATATAAAACCAGAGCAGTGTAGGCTATTTCTTATTAAGATAAAGTTAGTAAAATGAGAATATCTAGTCATACTTTGGAAAATAAATAAATAAATAAATAAATGTATGTTAACTTGCAAAGGCTTTGTGACTTCATCCTATGAACTTCTTTCCATGTTCAGCCCAAGCTGCCACATCTTTGTCTCCACAAAGTTGGGGTTGGCCAGAAAAATCCCCTAAAGGTTACTCTGCAGGTTCACAAATACACACGAACTTTGCAATGCCTTTAAGCACTAGTTCAGGAAGAAAAGAAAAAAAAAAAAAAAAAAAAAAGAAAAAAAGGTTCTGGAAACCTACTATACATTGTAACATGTTACAACTTATGTGTTACTTTGTTGTTTGATGTTACCTCTTCCATACATGCTATTTCCTTGCTGTTATGCTGCTATCGAATGTCATTAACAGTGACACTGAGAACAGAAGAAAGATTTCAGTGGGATTATTAAATTCTGGTGGGGGATGAACCCCATTATCCTCAACATAAAAGCTACCCCTACTGAACCTTCTCCAAGAAATAATTCTGGAAGCATTTAAGGACTTCTTCTTGAGATGCAATGCCTATTAGTCTTCTGATGTGTTTCCTGTTTGTTGCTTTCTTTCCCAAAAAGCATTAGTTTTAGATGGGGCTGAGACATTTACTACTTTTATAATGACAAAATCAAAGTTTTATTCCTTGTTTTATCTGAGAATATTCATGAAACCTCAGCTAAGACATGCAGAACTTGATTTCTTGAGATTATGCATACTAAAGCAGAGTTCCATATGGGACTTTGGACACTCTCTTCATCCCCAAAGCACAAAATGGCCTTATTCACTCTGTCTATCAGTAGGTGAAGCAGGCATCATCGTTATTCCTTCCTCTTAGGGTAAGAGCGAGGTTTAAATATACTAATGTAAGCTTGACACTAGGGTGACTGTGTGCACCAAGTGCCACTAGAAATCTCACATCCAAACAAGAACAATAAAAAAGAAAAAATACAGAAAACAAACAAACAAACAAACAAAGTTGCTCCACTGATAGGAAAATATATATTTTACAATTAATAATGTGGTTTTCCCCCCTTATACTATATCTGCTCTGAATTTGGCATACATCACTTTCTAAAAATGTTTGCTTTCTAGCCAACATTTTGGGATGAGTAGCTGTTTTGCTATTTGTGGCTGAAGCAAGATAACCATTTATGACTCAAGAAACACTTTTATTTTTAACCTCTCTGTGTTTTAGTGACTCCTGTACAACATTTTTTCTGGTCTTTGAAAGCTATGTCAAGGCCAATTCACTCCTGGTTTGTGCTCTTTTTATGGCACAGAATGCAGGAGTTTCATGGCTTGCTAAGGATCTACAGATATGATACAAAAGTTCGTTCTGGAAGATAAACCAAATTATTTTCTTGTCCTAGTGTTTACATTAAAGCTTGATGAAATTTATGGCAATTGGGTACCTAAAGGATTTGCAGTAGCTATTAGGATATACATATATATATATGCACATATCTTTGGTAAGGCTAGTATTGCTCTGGTGCAGTCGAGCCTTCAACAGATGGTTGAATGTAAAAGATATTAATGATGCACATTGCCCAGGAAACAATACCTTCTGCGCAGAGATGCTCTTTTCTATTTTATCATAAGAATGTAGAAATTTGCTGTAGTGGATCACACCAGGCAACTTTCTGGCTCAGTACCTGGTCTCCAACAGCTGGCATTAGTAGAAGCCTAGAAAAGAGTCAAAAGATATCTCCAGAAAACAATCATACTGATCCAGGAAATAATCCCAGCTTCAAGCGATCTGTGCCTCAGCTAATTTCTGAGCCAGATATGTGGCATCTTTGCAATTAATAACCCTTGATGTTTTTCAATTAATTATCCCAACGACTTTTCAAACCTATGTAACCTTTTCCTCTTACCACAATCCTCTGACAAAAAGTACCACAGTTTAGATATTATTGACATTTTTTTCCTTTTGTTTGTTCTAATCTTGTCCTGTGGTCATCTCATTATGGACACGATGGTTCTACTTCTTAATTAATGAAAAGTACAAAGTGTTTTCTCTTCACCTTCTTCATTCCATGCATGTTTTACACATACCTTTATCATGTCTTTCCTGAGGTGTCTTCTTCAGGAGCGAGAATTTTGTCTGTTTACTTGATCCTCATGAAGTCATGGTATATTTTCAACTACCTTCATTGTTCTTTTTAACACCTTTTCCGTTTCTGCTGTGCTGTTTTTACACAGATAGACAAGAATTACATAGTATTTGAGTATATACACTGTGAATTTAGTCCATGACATTGCCTTGTTTTCTGTGTTGTTTGTTTCTAATATTCTGTCTGTTAGTTTGACTGCTACTGATCACTGCACTTACCATTTTAGAGAATTGTCTTTTGACTTCAAAACCCTTTCCTAAGTGGTAGCAGCTAGTTTCATAAGAGTGTATGCCAATAGTGTACAAAGTTAGAAATGTGTTACCCTAAGTACATCACTAAATATTTGCTGACATCAAATTTCATCTGCCATTTTTTAACTGTTCAGTCAGTGTCATGAGACCCTTCAGTTATACTTCTCTCAATAACCACAGATTTTGTTACTTCCCTCTCTAGGGTTTTTACAGAGTATTTCTGAACATTTGGAGCATCCAGTGATACCTCTGGGATTTTGCTAATGACGTTCATTGAGAAAACTGACAATTTATCCCTACTTTTGGTTACCTATTTTTCAGCCTGATATTAATACCGCTGAGGAGCTCTCTTGTTGTGTTGTTCTATTGTATTGCATAGTAGTCCTCTTAAGCTACCTTTGATGAGAAGACTTTCTAAAAGCCTTTTGGTAGTTCTGGTGAACCGTGCCAACTGCCTCCAGTTTTCCACATGCTCAGTGACTCCTTCAAAGAAATTTAAGAGATTTGTAAGGCAGGATTGTTTTCAGCAAAACCCCAGTACCTCTATGTCCTTATCTTGTTGCAGGTATTGTATGTGCCTAACAGCCTCTCCCTTTTATGACTCTACCAGTTAGTCTGGCATGAACATCAGATTCACACACGCAGCCAGTTTAAGAAAGAACTAACACTAATCTTGTCCCTCCAATGAAGCCAGCAGTGAACCACATGGTTTCCTCCTCAGCTTCAGAAAGAGGCAAAATAAGCTGGCTCCTCCAATTTTGTAAATCATCAGCTGAAGGTTCACTGATGCTGTCCTTTATATCTTTTTGCACTTATGCTTTAGGCTGGCCATTTCCACACAAGGTCATCATGGCACACAGCCTTGATGGTAGTGTAGGCAGTAACATTAAGTTGCCTCAGTCACACTCTGTTAGGTTGGCACCCAAAGCATTTCAACAACCTGCTGATATAGCAAGGACGTAGGAAGCCCTCAGTGAAATCTAGGTCTGATGGTCAGACTCTATGGTCACAATGAAACCAGGCATTACAGACCTTTATAACCAGTAGTTACTATCCTGTTTTACCATCTCCTGCATTCATAACAACAGCAACCAAAACAGTTTCTTAATTTTCATCAGGGCATTGAATTTTCCTGAATACCTTCAAATGATGTAGTTTTCTTTGGGTCTAAGTTATTTCTCAAGCATTATTTTCTAATGTTAAAAATAATTAAAGTGAGACTGGAAATAGCCAGGCAGCAGTGAGGTTTTGGGAAAGAGCTTTGTTTCTATGTGAACAACAATCAAGAAAAAAACATGTTTGTGCATGAAATACTGCTACTGTTGGACCTCTGAGACCTGTATTTTCAATAAGTCAATGGCAGAGGACTGTACATTTTCTTTGGCTGCTACTCCAGCCTGATCCTTCTGCCATAATGACCTCTACACTTACTTTGCCTTTCAATGTCTTAAAATTTAGTTTTCTATGCAGACATTCACACTGAATGCTGAAAAGAAGATACATATATATTTATAACAATAAAAGAGAAAGAATTGCTTAACTGTTATGAGCTTCTGATATTTTATTAGCCAAGTCTACATTCACCCTCACCCTTACAGGTCTCCCTGTGGTATCTCTGTGCTCTGCGGATCTTGTAGACAAATGAAGGAAGCATCTGACTTAGAGCCTTTTAGAATAAAAGAAGTTTGGAAGGGAAAAGACCTGCTAGGTCATTTTGTCCATCCCCTGCCAATACAGGTTCATGACCTACAGTACAGTAACTTCACTAATATTTTGCCAACTCTCAGTTTAAACGAATCAAATGATGGGGATTATACCACTTTCTCTGGGACAGTATATCCTTGTTGCTTCATATTGTCTATAGAGAATTTATATGACACTCTACTTAATATTCTTAATATCACCATACTGACAAGGATAACTTATTTTCTTCTTGTAATAATTTATCTCATGGTGTTCATATTTTTCACATACATCATGTTAAAGGCCCTGTATTTGTCATGTAATTCTTTCCAGCTTTCTTTGTAACTCAGCTCCTTAGTCGCCTGCTGATGTTTGCTATTTAACTTCAACTTTATTCTTCTTTCTGGTATAGGCTGCTTAAAACCACACATAATGCTCATTAGATTATTCTAGGCATGATAGCGTTAATGTTCTACAGCAAGGCTTTTGCCCGAGTAATAACGTGATGCATCTGGATCTGTAATTCCAAATCTCATGGGTGTCCCCTTTATAGCTTAATGCAGTTCTCAGACCAATTCTCATTTTTGTCTTTTATTGCACCAATATACCTTTTACACACTGCTGAAATTCTATTTTACTGAATCAACCTTCCAATTCTCAAGTAAGCCTACTTGTTCATTATCTTCATCATTTAGTATTCTAACTCATCCTACTTATTTCCCCATGCCCTTTTGTAAAATGTATTTTTTTTTACAGGATTTTTGTATCTTACATTTTACTTAAACTAGAAATAATAATAATAATAATAAGCTTTCATTTAAATATAACCTTCACACAAAATTCTTATGAGATATTTTTACTCTTAAATATACATATTTATAATTTTAACAGAACCTTCTGTATGTATATACAGATTGTTTCCTTTGGAATTCTTTAACTTGTTGGTCTAACCAGAAAATTTTTAAAGCCTCAAACTATCAACAAAAAATAAAAATATAGAGCAGACTTGACTTTTTTTTCTCTATGTCTTGATCAATTCTGAAGAAAGAATAGGAAGATTTTAAATGACCGCAGAAGTTAAGTAGGATTAACTTTATTTAGCTATTAGCAAATTATTGTGCAAATGGTGCAAGTTAAGTTGGATTTCAGTTTTAAAATATTCTGTGTAACTTGATTTTTATTTTTTTAATTGTAAAAAAATGCTGAGATAAATGAAACTTTTATAAAGAGAAATATATTCGAAATTCTGTATGTCTTTTGTACATTAGATTTATATGTAACTATCCTCCCCCCAGTAACATAACTAAGGGATCATAAGTATACATTACTTTATAAACATAGATTTCTTCACTGTCAAATATTACTTCAGGCAAAAAGTTGGCAAAAAAAGAGTTAAAAAAGGTCAATGATTTGTGAAGAAATATGGTCCTCAATGTGTACAAAAATAATATGTGTGGTTTTAGATGTCTTTTATGTTTCTATTGCTCAAAAATAGATTTTTCTTTTTTTTTTTTATTGAACATTTTCAGCCTTCCATTGACTGAAATAGATGACTGCCTTAGGGCAGTTTTGAAAGGGATAACTGAAAGAAAAATGGCTAAATTCCTTAGTTCAGAATTGCTGCTCTGCATATCCAGTAAATTTTTTGATACAAAGACATACCAGTCAATGGGGAGTTTTGCTTGCAAAAGGAATGCGTGATTAGGTTCTCAGTATGCAAGTATGACAACCAAACAGGCATGGTAAGACTGCAGTGACCAGGAAGGGATAATCACAGCCATCTTCTCATTTTTCATATCTGAGAACTTCTCAAGTATCCACACTGGAGTAGTCTGGACTAAACAGTAGGGAGAGCCAGTGAGGGAAGGAAGAGAAACTGTTCAAGCTGCAGAACAGCTAGGAAGCACCACTAGCTAGTCCCATGGTTTAGGCAGTCTCAAGAACAATGTGGCCTTCCTTGAACATGGGAAGACTTGGGCTTTTGCTGAGCTTTAATATGAAGCTAACTATGCACCTGCCTGCAAAGCAGGTCATTGATCCAGGCACAGTGGATCAAAGGCTCTGAGTCACCCTCACACTGCTCTGCTTTTATGTGGTGTCCACACTGTCAAGCCAAGGCACAAGCAATCTGCAAGATGCTGAATGGCCACCTACAAAAGAGCCAGCCATGATGCTGGGCTTTTGTCTGAATCATGGGCTTGGCTTCTAAAAGAAACATAGAAGGAAATTCGCACAATCTGTTGCCCTGCCACCTTTAGCATCACATAGGAAACTTATACTGGAGCAGAATCCCACAATACAGAGTCCTGCTCCTGCTTCTGCTGAAGCTGGGGGTGGGGATCACACCAGGTACAAATGCAAGTGGCACTCCCTCATTCAGTTTTCTTTGACAGTAGAAGAAGAGCACAGGCCAGATATGCTCAGGTTCAAAAGTAATCCAGAAAAAGGAATAGCAATGGGAATATCAGTACGAGAATGTATTTTCTGGTATAGAATCATAGAATGGCTTGTTTTGGAAGGGACCTTAAAGATCGTCTAGTTCCAACCCCCCTGCCATGGGCAGGGACATCTTCCACTAGATCAAGTTGCTCAAAAAGACCCGTCTAACCTGGCCTTGAACACACCCAGGGATGGGGAATCCACCACTTCTCCGGGCAACCTGTTCCAGTGCCTCACCACCCTCATAGTAAAGGATTTTTTCCTAATATCTTACCTAAACCTACCCTCTTTTAACTTAAACCTTGTCCTATCACTACAATCCCCGATAGAGTCCTTCCCCATCTTTCCTGTAGGTGTTGTTAAGTACTGGAAGGCTGCTATAAAGTCTCCCTAGAGCCTTCTCTTCCTAATACCCACAATGTTCTCAGCCTGTCTTCAAAGGAGAGATGGTCCAGCCTCTGAACATCTTCATGGCCCTCCTCTGGACCCACGGTAACAGGTCCATGTCTTTCCTATTCTGCAGGCCCCAGAGCTGGGCACAGTACTCCGGATGGGGCCTCACGAGGGCAGAGCAGAGGGGGACAATCACCTCCCTCGACCTGCTGGCCACGCTTCTTTTCATGCAGCCCAGGATAGGGTTGGCTTTCTGGGCTGCAAACGCACATTGCTGGCTCACATCAAGCTTTTCATCCACCAGTACCACCAGGGCTGAACTGGGGTACAAAAGACCTAACTGTTTACTCTTTGAGGTTAAGAAGTGGCATTAGCAGTTAGGGTATATAGCAAGTTTCTCTTCTTTATTCCTGAATCAGTACAAATGACTTAGTTAAACTGTTCATCAGCTTTCCCTTCTGCTTGTATCTACTAGAAGAGGCTGATGTGAGAAGCAGTGCTATAGTTTTTGTGATGTATTTACATCAGTCTCAACTGTCTGAAAGAATAAAGCCAGGTCCTTGTCCTGACATTTATTCTGGATACTTAGACATTGCTCTGTGCAGAATTGCAGAGGTCAACATTACTGGAACAAAATTTAGAAGTGACGTTTATTAGTGCATATTAGCCAGTAAGAAATGCACTGACAAAGCCTTGATCAGAAGGAAAAATCTTCCAGGCTTTGTTCTTCTCCACTGCTGCTGCAGTTATTACCAAAGATGTGTTATATAATGCTTAAAAATTTTTGCTGTGTGCTTGGATATGTATTGACTTATTAGCTCATAGCTTAATGGCTATTATAGTTTAACAGGTTCATAAAATTCACTTAAAAAAAAAACAACACTAAGAAGGCATTTTCATAATGGGAGAAAGAATTCTAAGCATCAGAAAAACAATGACAATTTAAAAAAATCCTGTTGATATTCTCCAAGATATTGGCCAAGTTCATAAATTCCATTTGACATTGAATCTGGAGAGGGGCATGAACAACAACATAAAGGGTTACTACAGGGAGATGAGCAGCAAAATGAAGACTAAGGAGAATGCAAAATCATGCCGGACCAACCTGATACCCTTCCACAGTGAAATGACAAGCTTGGTGAACAAGGAGAGAGAGGGAATGTTGTTTAGCTTTACTTTAATAAGATCTTTGAAGCTGCCTCCCATAACATCCACATAGACAAACTGAAGAAGTATGGACTAGAGAGTAGATAATGAAGTACATTCAAAACTGACTGAAATGCTGGGCTCAAAGGGTTGTGATCAGTGGCACAAGGTCCACCTGGATGCCAGTAACTAGTAGTGTCCCTCATGAGTCAATACTATGTCCAGTATTGCTTAAAATCTTGTTAATGGCTCAGATGATGGGACAGAATGCAAGCTTGCAGACAAAAGAGAATTAGGATGAGTGGTCACTATACCAGATAGTTGTGCTGACCTTCAGAATGAGAATCTGGAGAAAAAACAGGCTGACAGAAGTATAAAGAAGTTCAACAAAGGGAAATGACATCTCCTGCCCCTGGGAGAGGAATAAGTGTATGTGCTAGTACAGGATGGGAGACGACTGGCTGGGAAGAAGACTTGCAGAGAAGGCCCTAGGGGGTCCTGGTGGACAACAATGAGTGACCAATGAGCCTTTACAACAAGGAAGGCCAACAGACTCTCCTGGGCTGCACCAGGAGCAGCAGTCCATCACCTGCAGGTCAAGGGTGTGATCCTGCTCCTCCTCTGCTCAGCACTGGGCAGGCCACAGCTGGGGTGCTGGGTCCAGTCCTGGGCTCTGCAGTACGAGGGGGACAGGGATGTACTGGAGCGAGTGCAGCAAAGTGCCATGAAGATGCTGAAGGGCTTGGAGCAAGTGCATGAAGAGGCTGGGAGAGATGGGACTGTTCAGCCTGGAGAAGAAAAGGCTCAGGGGGATCTTCTCCATGTGTATAAATACCTGGTAGGGGAGTGAAGAAGATGGAGTCAGACTCTTCTCAGTGGTGCCCAGGGACAGGCTGAGAGTCAGTGGGCACAAACTGAAATGGGGGAAATTCAAAAAAAGAAAAACCTATTTATTGTGTGGGTAGTAAACTACTGGAACAGGGTGTCTGGGAAGGCTGTGGAGTCTCCATCCTTAGAAGTCCCTTCCAACCTTGTCCATTCTGTGATTCTGTTCTTCAGACAGTTCATTGTAAGGTACTCTTCTGCTGTGGTCAGTAGAGATTTTGCATAAACTCTTTACTCTTCTCTCTCTCTCTCTCTCTCTCTCTCTCTCTGTCTTACTTTTCCAAGAAAGTCATGTAGTAGTTAATAAAAAAAAGGCCAGCTCACATCAGTGTGTACCACTTCCCTCATTTTGCTTTCTGTTTATCTGATAGTGCTTTCTCCCAGCACGTGGACCAAGGAACAGGTGATCTCCTGTCTCATGCTGTTCATACTGCATAAAACGCTCACACTGCAGTGAATTAGTGATAGTGCTCAAGCCTTATTGTGTTTCCTGAGGGCAAAGGCAGTACACACCAGTATAAATGTGCTATTATTTTAAATGGTTGGAGGATGATCCCACAAACTCTTTCCAGCACGAGTAATTCTGATATGAAGTTTTCTTCCCCAGAGCTATTCATTTTTTGAAAGGGTTACTCTTTGCAGGAAGCAATCCTTGTGTAATATGTGACTGTTTAGAAACTGGACTGTGAAAATATTTCTTCTTCTAAACATCGAATGATAATGTGGATGGTTGTTAGCAACGCAATTCCTCCAGCAAACAGGAATGGTTACTGCATACAGAATCAGTTTTACCTTCATTACTTTTCAAGAGGTTACTTAAATATATATCATATCTGCTGTAGAACAAGTAGGAAACAGAATGTGGAAAAATGAAGGCTTCTCATATCAGTTATGGTCCTCTTTTTTTTTTTTTTTTTTTAACTGGCAGTTGTTCCTATTTTCAAGTGTTTGTTTCTACTTTAATGAGGATACCAACTTTCATCCAGTGAGATGTGTGGGTCACTTTGTTAGCGCACTTGCACACACCAAGGCAATATACCAGCTGGAAATTTTGACTTTTAGCTGAATTATTTTTCCCCAGCAAATGGTTTTCCTTTTGACATATTTTAATGTACTTGCACACTGAGAGGAAGAGTGGGTGAACAGAAAACAGACTGTTTTATTAACCCAGCAGTCACCTTTGAGATTCATACATGTCCACTTTTTTCTTGCCTTTGTACCTAATCCCAAGAGACTGGTACCTGGCTTCCCTTGGAATAACAAAGTCAGTCACAAACCTCCAAACATGATTGTTAACTGAATGCCAACTGTTTCTTCTCATCCTTTTTTTTTTTTTTTTTTTTTTTTTTTTTTAGTGGTATGTTAGGGATTGTGTCCTTATGGGTGCCCTGTAACCATAATATTAATTTGGTTTTATATTTAAGGATTTTTTCTCTTGCAGTAGTAGACGTACATTGTGCAAGAAATTAAATTGCTGCTTCTTTTTTTTTGTGTGTATGTTTTATAGTGATTTTTTCAGCTCTGCTAATAGTGGAAAGGGAAGAAATAAAGCAATGCTGCAGGCACTGACTGGACTACAGTTTCAGCTCAGAGGAAAGCTACGGGATCAAGAGTGGACAGAAAAATACCCTCAAGAAGAAGCCCATGCAGGTTATTCACAGTGCCATATGCCAGTTTCACAGTGTCCTGGGTTCAATGGATTTTTTCCACTGGGAACACACTTTTCATCAGACAAAGCTCCAGCAATCTCGGAGGTACCTATATTATCAACAGACATTTACAAAACCTATTTCTGAATGTTGTGTTATCTGCACAAAGCTATTCTTAATTGTAACATAATTAGCTCATTTTGAAGTGCATCTAAATGAAATCCAGGAGGGAGGTGAGGGGTAAAGCTGTTGGGGTTAACATTTTCTAAAAATTATGTAGGGCAAGCAAATTCTGGGGTATTAGCTAACTAGGTCTTGTACCCATTTTTCCTAAGAACTCCTTGAATCGTTAATCTCAGGATCATCTCTCTAATGATCTAAGGCTGACAATACACTTCATCCTCCCTTTGGATAGTAGAATGGCTCTGGAGGTTTCTTTCTGCATCACACAGTGTTTCCAGGCAGCAGCCAGGGAATGGGAATGGGCCTGAAAGCTTACCCCATGGCAGAGCAGGCAGCTTCTCATGACATGGGGAGAGAGGGTATCCACCTCCTGATAGATCTGTGCCTGGCAGATGTTTTTAGCATCAACCATTATGGAGTATATATTTTCAAGCATTGCTGTTGACAGCCTGGGGTGGTCCAGGACCGAGGTCTGGAGTTCCAGGTCCAAGAAAGAGCTGTGAGGAAATGGCTTGATACGGTGACCATGGTTCTGTACCCAGGTGTTGGGGGCAACATTGCATGGGCTGCTCACTCTGCTGCCTCAACAGGGCATGTGCAGGGTTGCAGAGCAGCCGGTCATGAGCCACACTATCTCTTGTGAGCTGTGCACTGCAGAACTGATGCTTAAAAACCATTACTGAACAGACCACATGATGCCACCATATTTCTTTCTATTGAAATGGGAAGTAACTGTGGTATTTCAAAAACCACATGGTGGCAGCTGTTGATAAAAGCTGGTACTAGTTTGTTTTTCATTTTTTAAATTGAGGAATGCTAAACTGCATTGAGTGGAGCAGCCAAGTAGTCATTTCATAGCTGTTACATCAGGAATGTTCTAATAGCTTGATATCTGATGCATTGACCCCACATTCTCATTTAGCAGTAGGAAGCAAAAGAAAAAGATAAGTATAGATCCAGCTACTATCCAATCTCTGAATCCAACAATGAATATTTTAAGCCTTTGTCTGACTGCTAATAAACTTTCCCTTCAGTCCTTGCTACTCCCTTTCTCTTCCAGGCTCCCTCCACTCTCCTGTTCCTCCAATATTCCTCACTGTAGCCTGGGGAAAGTAAGTTTAGGAAAATAATAAAGTTTTTTATTTATTCCTTACAGATTTTCTGCCCCTGTGGGCATTTGTCTGCCTGTCTGGCTAATGTGCTGTAATGAATCCACTCTCTGCCATACACACATGTATCGTCCTATCAATCAGAGAGAGGAAATGCTCAGTATGGTGAGTGCTAACAAGCACTCAGAGGGGTCAGTACACCGGTGCACTATACTGGCATGCTACTTTCCCTACAGGTTGCTTTAACTGGGGGAAAATAAATCAGGCAGCATGTGGCTGGCACCATGTCTTCTTGCCAGTCTGCCCGCTTTGGCAAAATGACCCCCTGCTTCAACTTTCAGGGCAGTGCTAACCCTCATTAGCAATTTCCTCCTAGAGCCTTTGGAGTCCCTGAGTTTGTGGGGTTAGTGAACCTGTGGGGATAGCACTTTGTGGGTTGGAAATCAGAAGGCAAAGAGATATGGGAATAGGTGAAGAAAAAGTAAGGAGAGGACTGTGGGGAAAGGAAAGCAAGGATGAATGGGAAAGAGAAAATATGGAGAGGGAAATGATGAAAGAATTTGGAGAGAGAGGAACTGGAAGGATTGAGGAAAGATGGAGAATAAACATAAGAGAGGAGGAAAAGAAGGTAAAGAAGTAATAATGAAAAAAATGTGGAAAGTGATATATTGCTGGAGAGAAGTACCAGAAGTAGAAAAAAAAATGAAAATAGAGAAAGCTAAATATATTCCTGTGCACAAGTCGGGGCAGACAAGGAGCAATATCTCCAAAAGATCTTGAGGAAGATTGGTCATCAGAGGCATTTTTCAAAGACAGGTTTCACCATTTAGACAAGAAATTATGCCCTATCCATAATTAAGTAGAAGTATTTAAGTTACATTCCTATAGACAGGCTGACTTCTACACATGATTTCTTGTCATCCATTTGTGGCCAGCCAACATGCCATGCATTAAGGAAAGACTGTCATCACTCTGTAGAAAGAGTTATGTTTGAGTAAATTTTCTACCAGAGGCTTTACAGCAAAGCCAGTCTGTCCTCTGTTGGCTGTCTGGAAGGCAAAAAGGGATTTGTTGGGAAGAACAGAGGAATTATAGATCTCTGAGGGGTTATAAAGTCCAAGGCAGGAACTCAGGGTTAACAGCATGTAAGAAAGACATTATGTCTTTCTGAAAGTCCCACATTTTCTTTGCATGCACAGAAGCTCTGGTGTTGATAGGTGTAACATGTTTGCACAGCAGTAAAATGATAAAAAATATTAATGCTGTGTTTCACAGTCCAGAGCCAGCACTAATGAGGAATCTATATTGAATGAAGAGATACTACCAAATAACATTGAGAACACTGTTTTTGAGATCAAATGTAGTAGGAAATGTAGTAGGAAAGTGTTAGCTTGGTATTTTAGAAAAACAGTGCTAAAGGCCTAAGAGAGTTCAGAATCTGACTCATTCTGTGGCCTCTTTTTGTGACACAAAACCTGGATCCTGATTAATTTCTGTGTTGGTCAAGGAGACTCATCTATACTCTCCAAGAAGGCAGGTCAACCTCTAGAACTACCGGGAGCAGTAAAAGAGATGTCAGATTTTCTTCTGCAGTACTATGTATAAACTAAGCAACCGTGGCTTTAGCAAACATCTGGACTGGAGATTTTGCAAGAAAATCCAGAGCAATGTAGGGTGGCATTTATAACTCAAAAAGTGTGAATTCTGCTCTTGAATGAATGCCAGATGAGGTGAAGGGCAATATGTTGCGAGAAATGCCATCCTTCAGTCAGTGGGCAAAGGCCAGGTTCCCACTCTCCATGATTATATCCTGTTACCCTTTTCTGAAGAGTGTTCCAATATCCTAGTCAAAGTTCAGCTTAGATAATGACTAGCAACACTTTTTAAAGGAAAAATTATTTTCTTTAGGAATGGCTTTTATCAAATACTGATTTTGGTGGAACTTTTAGTGTCCTTTCTTCTCAAAACAATCAATCTAAGTAAACAAATTTTGTAGCGTCTTAGATCATCCTTTACTTTGTTCCTTCCCACATCTTTTAATGGATATATTTAAGTGGAGGTTACATTATATATATATATATATATATATACACATATACACGCATATACATGTATATATATTCCTTCTCCATCCTCTCCCTTATCCATGGCATGCCCATGCCTCTTTGTTGTTAGTGATATATTCTGTGGGTGGAGGATTGTGCATGCCCTTTGTAAAGACCATTGACATCTTTTAGGTAAAAAGAGCTATATTATATTACAATAATTATCATTGCTAAAACCAGAAGTAATCATTAATATATAAACATTCAAAACAAGATATTCAGTGGTGATGAGGTGTTATGACTGGAAGAACTCCATCTTCATGGTAGTATTTAAAAAGAATTTACAGGTTATTCATCATAAATAGCACAAGAATGGCTAATATGGGACCTGCTTAACAAAGAATGAAAGAAAGGTAAAGTGGCTTATGGAAAATTGATCTTGTCAATCTAATTTTTGATCTGGTTTGATCAGATTTCAGGTTTGGTTGATAGAAATAAGATTGTTAATATATAATATAAACAGGGTTCTTCAAGGTGTTTGATTAGTACCTGTGGCAAATAAAATTGACTTGCCATGCAATAATTAGATTAATAAACTGAATAACTGACAGGTGTGAAAATAGATTTGAAATGTGGGATCATGGCTGGTTTGGATACAATCCTTTAGAGTAGCACAAGAATGAGTTCTTGGCCTAGTGTTACATAAATACATTATCAACTAATGAAAACAGCTTACATGTGTAAGTGACATCATTTCTGGAGGACTGGAAAAGTGCAGAAAAACACCACTGGTGTAGAGTAGTATGGGTCTTTTCAGAGTGTGAGCACAACTAAACAGTGTGTATTTTAATGAGAAGTAAACAAAACTGCACCTCCAAAAAATGAAAAGCTCTATCAGTCCTTTACAAGGTGGCGGACCTTGTCCTGGGAACCTGTAATCTCATTAAGGACCTGGGAGTCAGAGAGCTTGATCAACTGGAAATGAATTGTAAACACAACATTGCAGCTAAAAAAAATTCTTAATGAATTAATTAAATTTATATATATAAAAATGTATATAAATAAATTGAATAGGACCGTGGTTACTATTTTACCTATGTATTAGGGGCTGGTCAGATCATTACTAGATCCTATGTCAATTCAACTCAGTAGAAAACTTGTGAGAAGGTAAGAATTAGATAAAGAATCCAGAAAATTATTAAAGTGCAAAAAAAATCTGCATTACCATGAAGAGTTTGGGGACCACCATCTGTTTAAGTAGTGTAAAATGAAGTTTAAAGGTGACCTGCTGAAAATCTGCCAACACATGCAGAGACATCAAAACACTGAGAACAGGCCCTCTGGTAAACACAGCAAAGGTCCACAGGGGACAGTGGTTGGAAGCTGAAGCTGGAGTCTCCGCGTAAGAACCTTTTCTCCTGATATCAGAAAGGTATTAGATAAATACTTTCCCATTATTTCCTGTGAGGCCAGAGTGATGCTTGCCTGTATATCCTGCAAAAATAATCTGCATGAGGCTCTGTCCATTAACCAGTTTAAAGTACCCACCCTACTATGAAATTCTGTATGAGTTGCTAGAGAGAATAATACTATTTCGGTGACCTGGGACACTGAGGAGGCTGGGAGGTAAGCTTCTCACAAGCAGATCTGTAAATTGCTACATTTCTCTCTGAAATAGTTGTTTTAAAGCTGCTATGGCTTAATTTTAATACTCTTAGAAATTTTCTGCAGGCAACTTTTTGTATTTAAAAACATAACAGATCTAGTCCAGATATTTTAGTCCAGAGATTTTAGTGACAAGAGATGAGGAGAAGGCTGAGGTGCTTAATGCCTTCTTTGCCTCAGTCTTTAGCAGCAAGACCAGTTGTTCTCCGGATACCCAGTCCCCTGAGCTGGTGGAAGGGGATGGGGAGCAGAATGTGGCCCTCGTAATCCACGAGGAAGTGGTTGGCGACCTGCTACAGCACTTGGATGTACGCAAGTCGATGGGGCCCGATGGGATCCACCTGAGGGTACTGAGAGAACTGGCTGAGGAACTGGCCAAGCCACTTTCCATCATTTATCAGCAGTCCTGGCTCTCAGGGGAGGTTCCAGATGACTGGCGGCTAGCAAATGTGACGCCCATCTACAAGAAGGGCCGGAGGGAGGACCCGGGGAACTATAGGCCTGTTAGTTTGACCTCAGTGCCAGGGAAGCTCATGGAGCAGATTATCTTGAGTGTCATCACGCGGCACTTGCGGGACAACCAGGCGATCGGGCCCAGTCAGCATGGGTTTATGAAAGGCAGGTCCTGCTTGACGAACCTGATCTCCTTCTATGACCAGGTGACGCGCTTAGTGGACGAGGGAAAGGCTGTGGATGTGGTCTACCTCGATTTCAGTAAGGCTTTTGACACCGTTTCCCACAGCATTCTCCTCAAGAAACTGGCTGCTCGTGGCTTGGACTGGCGTACCCTTCGTTGGGTTAGAAACTGGCTGGGTGGCCGGGCCCAAAGAGTCGTGGTTAATGGAGTCAAGTCCAGTTGGAGGCCGGTCACTAGTGGCGTCCCCCAGGGCTCAGTACTGGGGCCGGTCCTCTTTAATATCTTTATAGATGATCTGGACGAGGGGATCGAGTGCACCCTCAGTAAGTTTGCAGACGACACCAAGTTAGGTGCGTGTGTCGATCTGCTCGAGGGTAGGAAGGCTCTGCAGGAGGATCTGGATAGGCTGGACCGATGGGCTGAGGCCAACTGTATGAAGTTTAACAAGGCCAAGTGCCGGGTCCTGCACCTGGGGCACAACAACCCCAGGCAGAGCTACAGGCTGGGGGATGAGTGGCTGGAAAGCTGCCTGGCAGAGAAGGACCTGGGTGTGCTGGTTGACAGTCGGCTGAATATGAGCCAGCAGTGTGCTCAGGTGGCCAAGAAGGCCAACGGCATCCTGGCTTGTATCAGGAACAGTGTGGCCAGCAGGACTAGGGAGGTGATTGTCCCCCTGTACTCGGCTCTGGTGAGGCCGCACCTCGAGTACTGTGTTCAGTTTTGGGCCCCTCACTACAAGAAGGACATGGAGGTGCTCGAGAGAGTCCAGAGAAGGGCAACGAAGCTGGTGAGGGGTCTCGAGAACAAGTCTTACGAGGTACGGCTGAGGGAGCTGGGGTTGTTCAGCCTGGAGAAGAGGAGGCTCAGGGGTGACCTTATCACTCTCTACAGGTACCTTAAAGGAGGCTGTAGTGAGGTAGGGATTGGTCTCTTCTCCCACGTGCCTGGTGACAGGACGAGGGGGAATGGGCTCAAGTTGCGTCAGGGGAGGTTTAGGTTGAATGTTAGGAAAAACTTCTTTACCGAAAGGGTAGTTAGGCATTGGAATGGGCTGCTCAGGGAAGTGGTTGAGTCACCATCCCTGGAGGTCTTTAAAAGACGTTTAGATGTTGAGCTTAGAGATATGGTTTAGTGTGGGCCTTGTTAGAGTTAGGTCAGAGGTTGGACTAGGTGATCTTGGAGGTCTCTTCCAACCTGAACGATTCTGTGATTCTGTGATTCTGTGATTTCTAGGAGGGAAGTTGTGGCTTTTTTACCACATTCTAATAGTCACATATATCTGTTATACACAAAAGTCCTGTGCTGCCAACGTTATGTATCCTCTGTAGAAAGTCTCATTTACCCAGTACCTGTTACACTGACAACTTTCCAGTTCTTCTTCTGAAGTCCTCTGTTGGTTGCAGTGACTCCTCACATTTCACATAAAAATACATACAGTTCCTGAAGCTGTTTTTTTGTTTGTTTGTTTGTTTGTTTGTTTGGAGAATAGATACATAATTTGATAGATTTTTAATAGATTATTAGACTGTCTGAAAAGGAGAACAGAATAACAGTATCTCACTACTCCCACAAAAATAGATCATTTAGAAACACGAAGATGAAGATCCAAGAACATCCTTTTCACATCCAGGTATATAGCTCATCTGCCTCTGTAGGCTTTGTAATATCATGGTAGGTCTTTGCTGTAGGCCACAAATCCTGTTTACATGAAATATTATCTGCACACAGGAACATAAGGATACTCAGTTTAGTATAGACCACCTGTCCATATAGTCCAATAATCCATTTAAAAATGCCTTCCTTTGGGTCTCCCCTACCTCTGATACAAGTGTCTAAATCTGAACTAGATGCCTTAGAAACTTTTTGTAGGCCGTGGGGCAAGCAGGCCTTTTAAGACCCAATTTATCTAGTTTATCTTAAGCATTTACTTTCAAGTAAGATGGATCACACAAAGTGCTTTTTTTCGCCGTTGACTGAAAAAAAGTCTAGATAATTAGCTTGGATGTAGGCATCTTCATTTTCTCATACAAACAAAGTCAAATGAATTCCACCTCTATGTCTTTTGCTTCAGAGAAAGGATAGAAGTCTTGAACCTTCTTGATTCCACTTTAAAATTAGCTTATGAGCTGATGCTTGAGGGTTAAAATTTAATTTTATGTCAAATTATTGCAAGTAAAATAATTGAGGTTATTATGCTTTTTAAGTCTTCCTGAACTGTCTGCTGAAACAGTACGTAGCAGCACAGCTGCCTGTATTTTCACTAAATGCACATAGATTTTTTCACAGCAGTCACTTGAAATATATTTTTAGTTTTATGGACTATAGTTTTGTTACTTTTTAATGTAATATGTTTATTATTGATATCAATAAAATCATTTTATTTGATATTGATATTTATATCATGAGAAAATATATAAAGAAGAGAAAAGGTGGAAATGAGGTGAAGGAGATGAGAAATAAGAGGGAAAGTGGAAATGGGAAGGAGAGCAAAACACTTTTTGGAAGATCTGGAAAGAGGAGGAGTAGAACAGATAGCAAAAGATACCAGTAAGTGTGAAATAAATAGATATGTGTAGGATCCTCAGGCTCACTCATTATTTTGTAGACTTTTATAATATCTTTTCTTTTCTTCTCCTTTTCAAACTTCACAGACTTCATCTTTTTAACCCTACACTGTGTAAAGTCCACAGTCTCCATTCTTCCTCCCACATACCTCATCATTTTTGTCATTTTTGTAGACCTTTTTATTTTTGCTATGTCTATTCTTACACATACCTCTTCACATCTGAGCACAGCTGTTGACCTACTTCTATGTGATAATTCCCATAACATGGAAATCACTGATGTCTCTGCTACTGAGAGAGTAAGTTCAGTGGGTCCATCACCTTCATCAGTTGAAGAAAGCATTAATGCTCGATCACTTTCGCTCAAAATTAGAATCAGCGGTAACAATTCTCTAAGGACTTCAAGCTGTCTACTGTTAGGATGGTTCAGTCTAAAGAGTATTGTGATTCTTTGTATGAAGGAGGCCAAGAACTGTGGAAGACCTGTGTAAGAAGCAAAATAGTCATGCTTTAATCACAAGATCTCTTGATTCCTTCTCACGTATTCTCAGCGCAGAACCTTGAGCAGCAGTGAGATGTCCGTGCACTCTTGTACATCTATGTCTATATGTCCACAACGTTTCCAGGCACTGCAGCCATCCTCTCAGCAACTCTTAGAAGAGTTCTTGGCATAGTTTTGGCCTATGCCAACCTGTGCTCTTCCTCACCAAGGTTTTGAATTTATAAGACCCTAGGACAGGTCATAATTGGCACTATGCAAATAATTGTGCTCTTATACAGGGTAAACTATTTGCTAATATAAATACAGGCTCTTCCATGACTTCTGGGCTCAGTGCCCATAACCATTCCCAAGCATATCAATTTTATGAATAAAGCTGTAGCTTGAGTGGGTCTCGTAAAGCTTCTCTTCGGACACCGTTGTGCTGTTCAGTGTGTATTTCAGAATAGGTGGTACAAATGGATGCAGACCCTTTTTGCAAGGAAGGGATCAGCTTTTTTTTTTCTCCCCATAGGGAATTTTAACAGTCTGCAGCTGGAATTAACAAAGGTTTTGCAATTATAAAGAAGTGAACAATAGTGTATATGCTGTTGGCCCTACCTTCCCAGCTTGCTGTTGACTTCAGTGGAAAAGTAAGAACCATGATGGAAGTTAGGAGTCCAAGATAAGTCTTGACAGTTGTACTAGTCCTGAACTGACAAATGGCAGCCAAGCAAGAAGTAGTCAAACTGCAGGGTCACCAGGGAAAAAAGTGCTTTAAACAGCCGTGCTAGTCTCTATGACAAGGGGTATAGTAATTGAATTTTGAAGAGACCTTACTATTGAGATATTAAGTATTTTGCTGCATTACTAATTATATAACAGATGACATTAATGATTCTTATGCAAGTGTTTGTTAAACCTGTAATTCAGATTTAATGAATAACCAATGGTCTTTGTTGTAAGGAGAAGGAAACCCACACTTAATTTGTGAGATTAATCTTATTTAAAGCAAAAATTCTCTCTCTGAATAGCTGGCAGTATTCAGCCTAAATTAGCATCTGCTGAAGTGAACAGTTGAGCTTCATCTGACATTTATTAGGGCAAATGCATAAAGGCTGTGCTGTGGCAATACCATTTAATTGTCAGGGCAATTAGTTGCCACTTTGGATATCAGAATAGCCACTGAGTTTAAAAAAAAAAAAAAAAAAATAAGGAAGAAGCAGTTGGTTGTTATGAAGACCCAGCAGAAATGGTTTCATTTTTAACTGGAAATTGTGTCTGAATTTTATATTGCTCATAAAAGTGAAAATCTGATGACATAGACTGGACCCAGGCATAACAGAGAAAAAGTAATCACTTTAACAGTGGTTGGTCTTCTTTTTACGACTTCAAACCAACTCCGACTTTTATAAAAAATATGTAAATCATTGGATGCTAGGGGAAAAGTCCCTGTAGTATTTATGGTTCCCTTAGAAAAATCAGGAGTATTTATTTTCTTTTCTACTGTATTAATATATTAAAAATAAAAAGCCTTGTGTCCTCATGCATTATTCTGTAAGTCTTGCTCATTTGCTCTGCTGTTTGTGTAGATCTCCTTAAGCAAATCAGATGTGCAGATTGTCCAAGTTTGACTCTTATCTGTTACTATACAAGCTTTCTTATTTTGAAAAATACTCATATGGTTATACTCTTCTAATATACAAGTAAACTGACTGTTGCATAAGAGACTCTTCAACTGCCTTCATTTATTGCTCTTTTCCCTCTCTAATGGTTTTTAAACATCTTTGTAACCAAACATTATTTATCTGCCGTATAGAGTTACCATAGCAGAGCCAGAAAAAATCCTTCATGGAAATGAGAGTCTGTTTAGGTCAAGACTCCAATCACAAGTGCAGTGTCTGGAAGCCTGTACTCTGGCAGCTTGTACAATGGCTGGCCTTTGGATTAATATAGGAATGCAGAGCTACAAGTCCTTTAATCTTCATAAAGAATGACAACCATCCCTAAAAGGCTGGAGTCTCTGTGTTGCGTGTTCCTCCCTCCTTCTTCTCTCCTCCCCACCAAAGTGGGATTTGTTGGTTCCAAATCTATCCAGATCAACTTCTATAGCCTGACTTTTTCATGTGTTGGTCAATTCTGTATCTGGACAAATCTGAGAAGGTGATTGAGTGTTTCTCTGTTTTGTAAAGGGGGCATTTTAAATGAAACTCAAGGAAGAAAATAGTGAGGTTTTATTTTGGATGTGCTGGAGACCTCTGGGCTATGTTGTGATTCAGTTGCATAGTGGGAGAGTTTTGCTATCTCAGCTACCATTTATTACCCCTGGAATGGTGGTAATGCATATCATGTCTACATTCAAAACTATTTCTAACTATCCCCAAAAGCTCAGTATGTTTTTATCATGACAGATGATTCTGTTTAACTAAATGGCCTATCTACTTTCTGAGCACTGCCAGACAGGATTAGGTTCATTTAGAGCTATATTATAACTGAATTAACTTCTGTACTTTATTTTCTGAACAAAGATCTAAGAACTTTGGAGACCAGCAATTCTTGGAAAAAGAGTATTGTTTCATAGGCAGGACATTAAAAATGTCTGCTGCAGAAAAAAAAAAAAAAAAGAAAGAAAAGAAAAGAAAGAAGAAAGGAAAGGAAAGGAACCAACAGACGATCCTTGCAATTTATAGATCAATTAATTTAATTCATTTCAGATTAATTTCTTTTGTTGGAGTGAGAAGCAAAGAGATTAGGTAGTGTGGAAACTCTGGATAGTCTCTACAGGTGGTGGAAATCAGACTGAAATATGATTGAAATAGTGTTAAGATGTCATGATTTATTTATGATTACTTGCAGTCCAGCAAAACAACAGAGGCTGAAGACAATTAGATTCAAAAGACTGCACACTTTTGTCTAATTTTGAAAGTAAGGAGCTGAACAGACCATTTTCTTGGTACTCTGAAGTGCGCCATTGGTAGCCCATATGAGTTGAGATATCTCTATGTAGGTCCATTGCAGTGCTTCTGCTCCTTTTATTACCAGTCCTGGTTCCTGTAAACTTTTGCTGATCTCTGAAATGTTGCCACCTGGATTACACAGTCTTTCCTGATATTTGGTGCTATTATATCCTCCTCCATGATTTTTTTTTTTAATCAGTAAACTTAAATAAAAACTAGTCATTAATAACCCTCCTGGATAAACAGACTTACATTTGGAAGTACTATTTTTTTCAGGTGGTAGTTCTTATTATTCATAACATTAGGACTGGATTTTGGAAATATGCAACCACTGATGCTCATTTACAAATCTTCTTCCAGTATCTGTACTATTTTGAAAAAAAGGGCATTTAGTCATACTCTGGTGTTTCCTGAAGTGCATTCTTCCAGAAATGGAGAACATTGTTGTTGTCCACAAAAACTTGTGCCCAATATTCAGTTTGATATCTCCACTAGCTGGGAGGAAATAAAAAAATTTGTGTCACTTCCACCTGTCCTGGCTCACAGCTGGTTCTGGATCTCTGTAGCCGTACTTTAAAAGTGCTCCTTTATTAGTTTCTGATGAGTAAAACATGATGTAAATCTTTTATAGCTGCCTCTGAGAGGTGACTATACAAAATAAACAACTCAGCATGGGTAAATGAATACAAGAATTCTCTTCCACAAATTCAATTGCCTGCTGTTTAAAACTGTAGTCTAGAAACATAGCTTTAGTCTCCACGGCACTTTCCACCCACAAATGGGCATATTTATCCTTTCTCAGTAGACAGCTATTTGAATGTAAAATTTGGATCAGTAGTATTGCTTAAAATTCAGAGGGCTGAGAACCATGAAAAGTCTGTAATGGAGAAAAGTGTAACAGAGAGAAATTGCTTTGGTGCTCTTCAAAGGAGAATAGCTGTTGTGAATGGCAGGAACTTTTTCTAGCGTCCATAAACCTAAATGAAGAAAAAGATACTGTTATTCTCCTGCCATGATAGTTTTCAAAGCAACGCAACCAGCAGAAGTTGTCAAGAAAGAAAAACAATATAAAATGAAACAAAACAAACAAAAAACCAAACAAAATATAAAACCAACACAATAACTCCCACACCTCTAGCATTCCACATCCACTTATTTCACCCAGGTCTGTATATTTATTTTGAGATTAATTTGGTACATGTAGTGTACATTTGCCAAGGTTTTTTTTTTTTTTTTCCTATTTAAATCTTCAGTTCCAAAGCTATGTTTTAATCCTATTACTGCTAATTGAGTGAAGTCTGCAGTCTTTCTGAGTTAGGTGAAGTTCAAGTTGTAATTGGTATCAAAGAAAGGCACAATGCAAGAACTGAATATTAATATTTAACTCTTGCCATTTTATTATTTCCACTTGAAAATCACAGCAGTGGTTAAAAGACCTTTTTATGAGTTCATGAGGGTAGTGATTTGGAGACTATGGGATGAGATTTTTCATTCATGCAGCAAGATTAACAAAAATTGCTTTGTAAGATGTGTAAATGAAATATCATACTGGTGCCCAGTAGTACTGGTTATAGCTACAGTTCTCTTGGTATTCCCATTATGAAATTTTGCCTGTAGGTTAAGTAGCTGCACTGTAAAATTTTGCTCAAGGCTAATACAGCATACAAGATTCTAAGCCAGGAGCTATTTTGTTTTATATCTTCCATTTAGCCCTTTGCAGATAACTGGAAAGCATGCCAGTTTTGGATGTTTTGGACTTGAGTGCTTTTTAAATGACTGCAATTTTAAAGCAGAACATCTCATGAGATATACATACAATGATGGATTAATCGCTTATGACTGAAAATAAGGACAAAGACCACCCAAGACTAAGATGACCCCTTTGATTTCAGACCCGTAAACAAGTTCATTTGTTTGGAAAATCAGTTAACTAAGAATTTCTGTAAGTTTTATTTTTTCCATTATTCTGACTTTTTTTTTTTTTTAATTGGGATTTACAGGTTCTTGGTTTTATCGTCGTATCCATAGTGCATATTTGCTATTATACTCTTTAGATTGCTGTAATAAATGATTTGAATTCAAACTGGATAGAGACTACAGCAGAGGATTAATTCCAGCATCATGATAATAGCAACTATAGTTCTCAGAACTGTATCTTCCTGAAATATCACTAATATCAGAAAAAAAAAAACACAGTGCCTGAGAGGAAGAAAAATGATAGGAAGCAAGGCTGGAAGCCAGAGTAAACAAACAAGAGATCAAGACAGAAAGGGAGAAA
>VXAA01002796.1:297347-317293 GCA_013399115.1 Anseranas semipalmata | reverse complement strand
AAAAAAAAAAAAAGAGATGAAAAATTAGGCAGAGAGAAAAAGTTGAAAACGGAGCAAAAAGGACACAGCTGGAAATACTGCATCTCCATCATCCACTTCACATTAAATGGGACAAAATGTGATAATTATTGTTCATTTTTTTTCTACTGAAATTGTTGTCTATCACATGACCTCTGTAGTTAGTCTAAGCAAATCATTTGGCCAAAATGTATAACTAGCAATGACAGCAAAGCTGATTCCAGAGTGAGATATTTATTTGATTCTAATCACTAGTTCTGTGCATTGTGATTTTGGACCTATGTACCAATCATTTTACTATTATTATTATTATTATTTATATGCTATTTTTCCATTAATATTTTAGTTATTTTACTGCAGAGTTTGTTGCATTGGAAAATCTTGTGAGGTTGGACCCAAACTCTGGTCCGTTCAGATCTGATCTCCAGAACAAATCTCAATGGCTTTCTAAAACAAATGACAGGGTTTTTTTGTTTGTTGTGTTTTTTTGTTTGTTTGTTGTTGTTGTTGTTTTTTGACAAAAGAAACTGAAACTAAAACTGAACCACCTGATAAATATAACCTTTTAACTTTCATTAGTGCTTTTAAAAATCATGGGAATATTTCTAAAGAATAACAGACTCCTCATTTTGTTCATATCTTAATCATAAATGATTGAAATGTGTCTTCCCTTTTCCTTGGGAAAAAAAAAAATGTTGTAAGAGCCAGATTGAAGTTACAGACCAAAGAATGTGAATAATTAAATATAGGTTGCATTATGTCTTGAGACAATCTATGGTCTCTAAAACATAGAGAATGAAAAAAATTGAACTTAGCCACAACTTCCAACTGACCTAGGGAGAATTTAGTCTTTGAAAAACCCAACAACAACAACAACAAACAAACAAACAAACAACAAACAAACAAACAAGACAAAACAAACAAACAAAAAAACAGTGGGATTGAATGCAAATAATGTCATCCACTTTGTGCTACTGAAATTGTGGATTTTGTGGTTTAAATGATAAGATTAATAGTTTTAAGACATTTCACATGGAGTGCTTGAAGTATGATCCAGTTCATTCGAACTCCCAACTTTGTTCTGTGAATTTGTGCTTTAGTTAGTAAGAGACAACAACATTAGAATAAAAATATTCAGTTCATAACTTTTGAGGTTCGGGCACATTGTCTCCAACATCCTTTCCTATCTAGTTATCTTAAGTAATTGTCTGGCCCCCACTGACATTCTGACAACATCAGATAAATTTTTAAGTTTCACCCCTCACTGTTTCACTGTAAGGAAGGTGTCACATTTTACAGGTGAAAATTTGGAACAAAGAAGCACGGATTCATCTCCTCAAAGTATAAGGCTTAGCCTCTACTAATACCTGAGTAGGTCCAGATTTTTAGCCTTGTAAATATTAGATATCTAATTAAAGTTAGTTGCCCAAATCTCCCTCTGTGATCAATGGCAGGAGATAAGTGTTTCTAGAGGAAAAACAATATTTTCCTGCCTTTATAAAACATCTCTCAGGATGTCAAAACTGAATCACAATCTAGAGGTCTTTTCTCTTGCCATTGTACAAAATACAGATATTTTCTTAACTTAGAATAGATAGTTCTCTCTTAAAGATGAATGTCACTTGTGATGAACGCTCAAAATCATCCTGGGACCCATGTTCAGGCAGAAAATTGAACCAGACTCTGAAGTCTTTTTATAGCAGGTAACCGCTGAGTCATTCTTCTTGCAGCCCAGGTGATCTTCCTGCAGACAGTCAGTCCACTTCTGTTATATTCAAGTGAAGCACCAAGTCTCTTCTACCCTTCATGTCAGTAATATTTCATTCTTTCACAGCAGGATCAGCACCTACTACAGCCAATACTTTTCCACAAATGACTGTGGGATGCTAAAATCACACTTTAGGATAGTAATATGGACAACTTTGTGATCTGCCTGACAATAAGCTCATCTTTCAGCTTTCTGTTCTTCTGATGTTGACCACTGGTAGAAGTAAGGCATGCTGAACTGGCAAATATGATGCATTTCCATATCAAATATAAAGTTTTTCATGTTAGATGCTATGTGTTAATTATCTGCAGTATTCATGATGTAAAAATGTTTTCTACAGTAGTTTAGCAATAAAACAAACGTAGCTTCCCTGCAGGCTGCCTAAGAACTGCTATTCACAAACTGAAAGGCCTATGACCAATTCCAAAGCACACTAAAAACAATTTGACTTTGCTGAGGTTTACTATGGGTCAACAAAAACAGCATTTTTTGGTTTACAGGAAGAAGAATCAGTCTGTGTTCAAAAAGAAAAATAACTCTGAAAACATTTCAAAGACATCCCATCCAGTAATACTTCCCAGAGATTAGGTATGATCAACATACTGTGCTGATTTGTATCTAAATCATTATTTAAAAAAAAAAAACATGCTATGGAAGATATTATTTTCGATGACAGGTAATGAAACTTAAAGGGAATCTTTATGGATTCTTAAAAGCCCTGTGTCTGTGTGAATAAAATTGAACACACATAAAAGGAAAAAAAAACACGCATACAAAACTTTTCTGTACTCTTATCTGAAATCTTTATACCAAGTCAGGTCTCCATGTGTACAAGGCTATTTTAAGCAAACTTTCTACCAAAAGAAATGCTGATGACATTTCAGAAGTGATTCCCTCACTGCCGTGCTACAGTTAATGGGCCACTCTTGTGACAACAGCAGTATTGCTTCTAAAAATGTGATGATCCTAAAGATAGAAACCTCTTTCTCTGCATTATGCCTATTGATTAAAACAAAAACACAATACTAAAGCACTTCTCCATGGAACACAGACTTGGCTTAACTGGAATTTATTCTCAAAAATGAAAAAAAAAATAATAAAAAGAGAATCTCTATTAGAAGATATAGGCTCTTGCCAGTCATTTTTCTCCTTATTATTCGGTATTACAAAATATATAAATATACATATCACCCCCTCCACACAAATCCATATCTGCTTAAAATATTTTCTATGCGTATGTGTAAATCTGTGGAAGTGTACATAAAAATCTAAAGCTGTGAGGAGTGGCCCATTGCATAAGACACTATAAACATGCATATGAGCAGTCAGTTAGGGCCCCCAGACATCTGCTACCTGAGTCTAGTCTCTGTCTGTTCCTAATGGATCATCAACAATTTCATTACAGACATAAGGATTCCCTCACGCGTAGTACCTAGTAGGCAAACAAATGAGTAACATATGGTTGCTGTTAAAGTGTTTGTGATCCAGTGTTTACTACATTTGCACTTTAAAATTTAAAAAGGGGAAAGCAAGTGGCTAGAATTGACCTTTTTTTTTTGTTTGTTTGTTTTGTTTGTTTTTTTTTTTTTTTGTTGTTGTTGTTGTTGTTTGTTTGTTTTTTACTGTTGTAGAAGATAGACATTCAAAATCAAACTCCCAGATCAGGTCCTCAGGCACTAAAGCCAAGATTCTCAAAGGTGTCTAGATGACTTAGAAATGCAGTCTCCACGCCTTCCGTTAATTACTGAGTCCCAAATTATGCAACAATCAGGAGAATCTATATATTTTTTTCATTCAGCAGTAATACCTAAATCTCTTGGATGTGTCAACAACATTCATATATTTAACCTGAACTACACTACCAATTATTGTTTTCTGCAGTGATTTCTTTCACAGTTGGAAGATGAAAGTGGATTTTCTTCACAGCTTTATTAAGTTCCTCTGAATATAAGCATATTCTTAGTCTGTTATGCAGTTTCCTTGCTACCATTGTTGGCTGTATGCAGCCATTCGGTTCACTGGCTTTCTTTACAGCTCTGAAGTTCATCGTGCATGCTAGTTCTTTCAGAAATATCCGTTCACAGAAAAAAAGAATTTTCCCAGGTGAAGTCATAATGGTGCTCTTCAAGACTTAAACAAATATAATATACATCTTTGATGCTATGTGCTTCATTAAGTAAGACATTAAAATTTGTATTATTAGATGCTAGTCAGCAATTAGATAGCACAAGACACTGACAGTATGTTTAAACAATTCTTAATACTTCAGAAACTTAATGGTTAAAAAGCTTGAAAATCCAGTTTAGTCTTGCTTAATTAATATCTGATTTTCAGTTTTTATTTATTTATTTATTTATTTATTTATTTATTTTACTGTATTTTTAATGTCAATGTTTTACTGCATCTCCAATACTCACTCCTTGCCTAAAACCTTTTCTAACCTTCCTGATTGCTATTTTCTACATATTTAAATGACTGATTTTATATTTGTAATCATATGTGTTCTTACCTTTCAGTTAATGCTAACATTAGAGTTGTTCCACAAGAATTCAGCACATCATGAGAAAAGTCAACGTTTTCTTCAGAATTATGAGCTTTGCTTAAAGAGTATATTCTGTATTGTCTCACCTTCACGTCATTGTAGATATCTATCTGGTCTTGTAGCTTGTAGCTTTTCTGGGATTTAAAGGACATCATGGTGACTCCTTAACTCCTCTGAAATCAGTTGAGAGTTTTGGTACAACCCCCAGATTTCTATAAAATCAGATTAAATAAATATATTTTATTTTCATTTTCATTTTTGTAAAGGAGTATACCATGGAACTCCAGTTTTTCTGCTGTTATCTCCACAGGGAAAAAGTCAGTGGCACTTCTTCAGGTTGTGTTGTATTAAATAAATGAGAACCTACTGAATAAGCTTCATAGTGAAGCAGTGTTCCAGGGGGTTCTGTTTCAGAGAGGCATCTATCACTTTTCCAAGGAAGCAATATTTGATCAATAACATTTGGTTAGTACAGCCTCCTGAAGAGATGTGTCATTTTATGACAGCGGTTACCATCTGTTTGCTCATCATCAACCTTTCTTTCCTGCTGTCTCAATAACTCTTGAACCTGCAGGCCGATTTCAACAGAAGTGCCTTGAGGTGTTACAAAAGTCCACAGGTAGGTAGGAGAAAAAAGCATAAATTGTACCTTGGAGAGGGAAAGCCCTTAATGACTCTACCAAGTATGCAGAGACATGACCAAAGGCAGCCGGTGTGCACGGGACCGTGGGGCTCCAGCTGAGAAGACCACGTGCTGCCAGCTCCCTTCCCAGGCAACAGAGTGAATGCCCCTTGGAAGGTGCTGTGTGGTGGCTGTGAGAAACAATCCAAAATGGGGGATCTGGGAAGGAAAGCTTTGAGGGAAATATAACAGAAATCCACAAGAAACAGTACCATATTGCTTTCACTACACATAGAACAGCTTGCTAATATGCAACATTCAAATTATACTGTGTATATATAACACTGTCATGAGATAAGGGACGACTGCTATATTTTATTTATATTTCTTCAGCTCATGCTCATTTTGAGGCTGATCATCTGTGTCTATTTCTGTACTGCAGGTTGTTAAGGCAGTGTAACAAATCAATGCTTTTGACTTGTGTGTTGAATTTTGAGCCAGGCTTTGTATTTAGTTGCTATGCTTACAATGTTCCACATGTGAAAATAGACATCCTTTTCCTCTGAAAACTTGAAGTGCCTCATTTACTTCATGAGAGTGCTGTGCAGTGCAGAAAGTTCATTGAAAATGTCATTATCTCCTCTAACGTAGAGAAGTAATTAAAAATAATAATAGCAATAAATTTCTGTAATTATGGTTCAGGCAAAATTCATAATAAATGGTAGTATTTTAAAAGCAGAAAAGTAGTGTTTTTTATTTTTTATTTTTTTTATTTTTTTTTTTGCCATTGTTAAAACAAGATATACTGCTTATTAGCTAAGAAAGAGGATTTGAAAACAAGATGCAAGTGCCAGGTAAAAAGCTCAGTTTCTGAATCGTTTTACTGAAAGAAGAAAGATGCATTAATATGACTAGGTTCAGAATCATATAATATCCTTACTGTATTTAGCAGACAGCTAACTTTGGACTTCAGGATTTTAAATGAATTTAAGAAGGTTGATATAATCCTTAGTGTATCTCCTTTATTGTATTACTGAGTAGATATTTAATTTGTTACCACTTTGGAAAACCAGGCAGTATTAGCCTAACGATGCACAGCTCATAGAGGGGTCAGAAACTCAAGCTTAAGTCCACTAAGGTAACATAATCTGTATATACATACAGTTAACAATCTAGTTGAACTTAAATTGGATCTTTTTTTTTTTTTTTCCCAAGCAATTTTGATTCTGCTTGTGTTTTTCCTCAAGTTCAAAGCAATTGTTCCTGTAAGATATCAACCCTTATTTCTGTTCTTTGCTGTACTGAATATCTAATGCAAGTTGTGCAAGTTCAGCTTATATCATTGCTCTTGGAGGCCCCTTATTAAAATGTTCTGAATTAGGAGTTAAATATTAATCTGTAAGCAGCAATAAACCTATTCACATATGAATTTCTGTTCTTCCTGATTACTCAGGGAAGAAATTTTAATTTTAATGTATGTTTCATGCTGCTTTATTTATAGAGAAATGAGTCTAGGAGACTTCCAAACATACCTACCACACATCAGATGAGACCTCTGAAAGACCTCTGCATTGGGCTGCTCCTATTGAAGTTATCAGGAATTGCTATTGACCTCAGCAGCAAAGCACTTTCAGAAGCCTCAGCCATGACTGAAGGAGGTCGTTGTCAGAAGTTATTGGCTAATTCTGGTTTCTTCGACCAGATCAGGGCCCCAGTGTGCAAAGCATTATACAGACACATAGTGAACCACTTCCTTAAGGGCTGTACAGCTGAAAAGGACTTTATTGACAGGAAGCACATCTTAGACTTCTAAAGTCTCAATGTCAAATCCAGCAATACAGAAAAAAAGATAACAGTAGAGTGGAGAGGATAGCAGTAATTATTCAATGCAGATAAGTAAGCTGTATGTTTGTTTAATTGCTGTTGGCAATGTCTTGCTTCCCACATTAAGAAAGTAGTTTCAGCTATACCCAAAACAAAGAGCAGTTCCCTGAAATAAAGAGCTGTTCCCAGCTTTGGGGCTCACTTCAAAGATGATCGTCTAATGTTGGGGTGCAGCTGACTGGGTATGTATGCAGCTCCAAAGGCAGCAAGCAGCATGTGAAACAACCTCTCTATTATGCTTATCTGTAAGACTCCTGCATTGCTTTTAGGGCTTTACAGATAGAGCCTTCAGCAGACTGGAGTTAGGAGTGCCTCTTTGCAGGCATACCTGTGGTTCTGGAGAGTCCTGAAATCTCTCTGTAGTGGTGACTTATTCTCAAAAGAACAGGACCCTGTGCAAAGTGTTTTGGATGGGATCTTACAGTATAGAAAACTGATATTTAGAGATTCTTAAAAACTGATATAAAGAAATTATTTGGTGCAGAGATCCTGTATGTTCTCTACTGTCTTTCCCCAGAAATAGTCATTTCATCCCTGCTTTAAATGCGCTGATGTAGTTCAGAAGTGGAGCATAAACAAGTATGGTTGGACACCCCTTCAGCAGGGGGTTGTGTGATATTGCTTTAATTTAGTAGCAATGCAAGTCGTCATGCCAGCTGCGTTCTTCAAGTGAGAGTGGGGAGACCAGTGGAAGAAAGCAGCTGCATGCAGAGCTGTGGATAGTCTTCTGTGGGCAGCTCTCTGAAGTTAGATCCCAAAGGACCAGGCTTCCCTTAGCCTCCTCTTCCCCAGAAGTTCCTCAGCACAGCTGCTGAGGAACAGTATAGGGTGCCTCCCCCTCTTATGTGAGATATGAAGCAGCATGAAGGGATTCAGAAATCAGAGGCTGTTTTTTTCCAAAACTAGTTTTTACCAATTTATGGATTTGGCATAAATTTTATTGCCTTTGCGAATATTTCAGCCTTTTGAATTTTTAGCTCTATAATGTCACAAGCCCAAGTTTGCACCACTGACTCAAGGTGCTTTTCTGCTTTAGAGTTAGATAACATTCTCCTATTTCTATAATCTACCATAATTTTCAGGTATTAAAAAATTATTGTTCTTTGAAGAGAAATGACTCAATATCTTGATTACCTAAATGATGTATTAATGACAGAGAAACCTTATGTTAGGTCTATTTAATGAGAAAAAGTCAGGTCATGGAGTATGCAAGATTCATATTTTATGCTTGGACACAACTATGTAAAAATAATTTACTTCACAGAACTCTTTATTATCATTTTAGTTTTGATGCTAAGGTAGCTTATGAAACCAAGTTTGAAAGTGAATGATTAAGTATGAATTCATGGATGATGAGTTTTGCATTAGTCCAGTCAACAGGTCAAACTAAGAAGTGAGGTAAAAAATAACATTTTGTTTAGACTAACAAAGATATTTTGCACAGCTTCCACCTGGAGATGGAGCTTGAGTGGTTCTGAATATATATGTAAAGTATGATTCATTTCACAGAACTGTTATTAATAACTTTCCATTTGGACTTTCTGTATAGGGGAAAAAACCACTATCTTAAGCTTATTTAGATTCTTGTGGCAGAAAAATGAAATCTATAAACAAACTTTCTTTAATCTTCCTCAGCTACTCGATGCTCCTGGGTGTTTTACAGACTCTTATATAAGACTCCTGTAATTATTGAACTGTTCTTTTGACCTGGTTGCTTGAAGGATATTGGATTTCTGTTATCTGCAAATGGAGATTAGCAGTTAGATCACCTGAAGTGCTAAAACACTGCTAATTTTTTTTTAACCAGATTTATTACAAAATCTCTCTCCCTCTCTCTCTCTCTCTCTCTTTTTTTTTTCCTAACTTAGACTTCAGCATTTCACATTTAACTCATTGTAGTATCTGTTCAGTGTAATTCAAAATTCAAGGAGGACATTCCATGGGTAATATTTTATTAAGCACTTTTATGACTGCAGTGCAATATTATAAACTAACTAGATTCTCCAAAAAACAATAATTATGTAGTTGGATAATTACTTAGGTACCTAATACTATGAATTAAAATAATTGAAGCATGCTCTCTATGACTGCTGTTTTCTGTTTATCTCAGTGATCGCTTTCTTAAAGGACCTCTTGTCTCTGCATACTGAATCTCAAAGTACCCTGAGGACCCAGTTTTACCACATTTCTTTAGCTTTCTGCTTTTCAGGTAGAGACATAGATTTTACAGTTCGCAGCCACATGGCAGTCACTATGAGGAGCTAAAACTACTGAAATTGCCTGCAGTGGAACAACTTAAAAAGTAGGGCGTGCTTAATTGGGAATTGGCTTATGTGTCTTCTGTTTTGTGCCCTCACATCCTTGTCCCAGACTGATACTTTTCTAGGGCCATAGGAGTAGGAGTGTGGGCATCTGTGGCAGTAGAAAAACAAGCATAGAATTAGTGGCCAAACTTAGGAAACAGACATCTACTTTCCCATTTTGCTAAGTGTGCATGTTTTTGGAATTGGAAGTCCATGAACAGTTACTGTGATTGCGAACAGGACCATGTGTTTTGACCTCACAGAACAGACAATTTTCCCTTTTTTGTATTCTCATGATTCCCTTTTTCTTATGAATTTTTGGATGTGGAAATATTGCAAGCACTAAAAACAGCAAAGGAACACGATATTTTCTTTTTGTTAACTACAAGTCTATTTCTAGAAATTCTCTCTTAAGATATGAAGAGATGTATACTTCTCAATTCAACAAAGATCCTTTATACTTCTCAATTCAACAAAGATCCTTTCTGACAAAAACAAAGAGTGGGGATGGGCAGGGAGAAGAAGAATGAAATATTCTAAAATAATTCTAGTTTCTAGAATAAATAATACTGCAATAGAAGTACTAGACACTATCCTTGTATATAAAGAGACAAGCATGTAGGGAAGGAAAACACTAAGGCCAGTGGCCTCCACAAAGAAGGAAGAAGACAATTGTAAAACATTATCTATCCAGTTCTGATATCTTCTTCAGCCTCTGTTGTACAAGCCTGAGTGAAAACATTTTAGGCAAAGCTTTAAAAGAACCTGGAGGACTGTACAAAAATGCCAAGAATTGGATTAATTGGCATAATATAAGGTGGCTGGGCACAGTTGGGGAAAGTGTCAGTGTAGGGAGAATCCCCACCAAGTAAGACTGTCTGTGCAATTAGCTATCTGAACTCTAACCCTTCCAGAATAATTAATGAATAACAGAGGGGATCAAGACAAAGACACAAAGTGATTTGGTGGGTGCTAGCAAGTAATACATCAAAGAATGCTGGTAATTGGCCCTGTGGCTTTCATTCTTTGCCCTATTTCTTTCAATTCATTGACTCAAAATAATGGGTTCAGGTTCATTATCAACAGGTTTTAGCTGCAAGAGCACAACACTTCAACAAAGCTATGATTGTAGCAGCACTGGTGGTTAAGTAAAAAGTTGTAGACTGTAGCACACTCCCTTGAAAGGGAAAGTAGCAAGATAGTCATAAGCTTTGTCTTGCATGAAACGGTTGGCATTCACGAATTTGCTCTGAGTTTTCTAAGACTTGGTTTTCACTGAGGTTACAATGCTGGAATACAGTTGGTATGGGCAGGTATGTATAATTCCACTTTGAACCATATTATAGCCTCAACAGCTATATTCTGTTCCTTCAGCTGTAAGAAATGAAATAGATTTCTTGACATCATGTGTCACATGTACATGACATTATTTGCATACTAATGGAGACAGTTTAGAGGCTTTTTTTTTTTTTCACGGTTTTTGGAAGCATTGCAGTAAGCGGAAAGTTAATTAATTCTAATCCCTAAAAATATCTTCTGATCTGCAAAATTTTACTGGGAGGTGTGAGGATATTTTGGCCAAAATCAGAAAGAGAATCTCCACTGCTCTATTTTGTTTCTAATGTAAATGCTGTTGTAAGATGTTGATTTAACTCTTGAGGATGTATTTAGTTAATTAGAATAACTTTTCATTAAGGCTAGAAGAAACAGCAGAATGTTAGAGCAGCTTCTTTAGCAGTCATCAGTGAATGAATGTTGTGTACTTTTGCTCTACTCTTTCATTTTGCCATCATTATTCCTCTCTATTTACAGGCTGTAACATATATTGTTTATTATTTTTGTTACCATCACAGTAAATGCAGTTGCGTTTATACTAAGTACATATACTAATGGTTCAAAATTGCCCTTTTAGTTCATTATTTGAGAAACATTAGAAGTGATTTAAATATGAGAAACATGCTTATGAGAACAAATGGATGTAAAAATTATTTTTTCCTTTAAGTTGAGACACTGTTTTGAATGTGTTTTCATAGCAAACGTAAAATGTCATGAATATTTAAATCACCAAATTGTGCCTCATAATCATATGGGCACCAATTTAAATCTTCTCATTACCTCTGAGAAGTCTGTTAGAAGGCATCTGCTGGTACAGCTATGGTCTGTCTAGGTGTTACAGGTCAGATTCTGATCTCCATTATATCACTGTCTTTTTGAAATAGCTTGAACAAAATTTCATTTCAAGAGCACCATATTTTGTAGTTGTGAAATCATAAAGTAAAATCTTGAACAATAATCAAGTTAAAGTTCCTGATATAACTTGTGGTATTTCATTTTGATTTGGGTCATGTTTCTGAGATTAACAATAATGTACGAAGTATTCAGACCAAAGTATGACTTGCAAGTGTATAAATACAATGTATGACTAAAAGTAACACCCCTTTAAATGCACTTATACTGTTTAAAATAATGTCGTCACAGATCAGTATGTAGTGATTCTATGCTGTTTTCTTCTGTCATACAGATACATTTATTAGAATCCATAACTTGTCCATAGCTTTGCCCATGCCATGCCATGAACAGAATTATCTTGGTTTTGGAAAAGCAAAACTTCATTAACACATCTTCTAAATTGAATAGTTGTTTTTGATAAATTCTAAGTAACATTTCTTAATTTTTCTTTTCTTTCTTTCTTTCTTTTTTTTTTTTTTTTTGCAAAATTTAAATACTTATAGTAAGATACTGCTCCACACTGACAACATTGCAAGCCTAGTGTGAAAAAGCTGTTAGAATGCTTGCTTTTCCCCGTCCCTGATTCCAGCTAGTTTTGGTAGAGGTTTCTTGTGTAAACCTCAGCATGACTTAGCCAGTACATGAAACATTGTGAGACAGGTTCAGGATTGTTGTTCTCTTAAGCTCAAATTCTAGCTCTTATTGTGTCAGAGGAAGACTTTTCCATTTGTTCACCTCTGGACATGGATGCAGTAAATATATCTCCACAAAAATTGTTGAAATGGCAAACAAACACTTTGTAAACAAGTATTTATTTTAGTCTTGCCACTGTTATATACTGCTAAAATAAATATTTTAAAAAATCTTTCTGTTGTGAAAAGCAATACTCACAATGCCTTCTGCACACATATAATTCAAGATCCTGTGTTGGCAAAATACTGGTTGATCTTGTCCCAGAGGTTCTTACATTTTTTTCATAAAGTTTCTCCTTTTGTATAATTTTACCTTCAAGTGAATAACAAGACTTTGGGAGAGGAGGAAAATCGTTATTAAAAATACACACAGACTTGATCAAAATAACTTTGATGGCTAGAATGATGAGAACAGTCATTCTCTTCCTTTGACAGGTATTTTTTGGTCTGAGATTTGAGGACACCAATATTGATTTAGAAAGCTATGTGGCTCAATTTTAAATGAAATGTAAAACTTTTCCATTTTCTCACCTATCAACCTCCATAAAAGAACAGCTGCTCTTGCAGGCAAAAGCGCTATTCTCACTTTGGGTATAACAGTGCATTTATTAGGTGAGGCTTAACTAAATATCTCCCTTTTATGTGAATAAGAAAGTCTGTCTTATTTAGCGTAGGAGATCTGATCTGGAGAGATCCCATTTGGAGATCGGATGCAAGTCTGGATCCCAGGCTGGGATCTGGGATCTGGACCCCCTTGAGGCCATCCTTTCCAGTGGGTACCCCCTGCTTTTCTCCTCTCTCCTGGAAGTGACAATGACAGAAGGCTACTCCTTGCTCCTCCTTCCCCCTGTCCTGCAAGCAGCTGTGCCCCTGGCCCTGACATCTACTCCTTCTCTCCAGAGAAACATCAGCAAGCTGAATATGCCTGGGTGTTGCTTGCACCCTTGTTATCCCACAGAAAGTGTTCCAAGAACACACAGGGGGCTCATACTTTCTACCACGGATGATCCAAATTGCTCTTATACAATGAAAATGGATCAGGTTTGACAGCAGAACTACCCATATATGGGACAGGCAGAGGAAGAGGAGCTAGGAGACAGTCCTGTCTCTCAAAAATGCTTAGTTCCTGTCTTTCAGTGAGAACAGGAACAACTCTCAGCTTTTAAGGAGGTTTAGCAGATGAGAATTAGAACGTACCCCATTGTCTTGCTTTCTAATAGAAAGTGCACAAAGGCTGCAAAGGACAGTGGGGGTCAGTTCCTGTTTCAAAGGCTGACCTCCTTGGAAAAGAGGTCTCTATGCCTAGTGTTCCCATCTGAAGGGACCAGGGGCTGGTTCCATGCTGGCCTGCATTCAGGGAAGTTCCAAACTTCCATGCAAGTTACTGTTCCCTGAAAAAAAAAAAAAAAAAGGTATTTCAGCATACTCTTAGGTGACTTAGACTAAAAAAGAGATGTTTTCTGAAGTACGGTCTTCATTTGGCTGGTACTTATGTGCTTGAATATCTCAAAGGCTGTAAAATTCACAAAATCCAGACTCTTATAGGATGTGATTTTATTATCTTTGATTGATGTGGTTTCATTTGGCCATTTTCCATTGCACAGTGCCTCACCAGGACTATGAGTAAAACATGACCTAAACGGATCTGGGAGACAAAATAAAAATAAAAATAAAAATAAAAATAAAAATAAAAATAAATTCTTAGGTACAAGTTCTGGAATGGATCAGAAAGTGGAAAACATAGAATGGCAGGGGCGTAATCTGTGTTTCTGGGTTTTATTCCTAAACTGTATCGTATACCAACTTCATCACCAAGTCTCTCAGAGGTGACAATATTTACCAGGACAAAGCCTTTTGAGATTCTTAAATGAAAGGTTTATGTAACAGCAAATATTACAATAATGCCATTTTAATTTAATTATTTCTATAACAGTGAAAAAAGGAAATGTTCATAGACTGGGGAGGTAAGGAGATGACCTCTTGTCATTAGTGTTTGTACTTTCTCGCAAAGTGCATTCCTTAATCAAAAGAATAAGGACTCACCTCTGGACTTTGGGGAAGGTGGTGGCAGGATGCTGTTTGGCACAGGGATGTCAAATAAAGAGTCGTGATTATCCATTTCTTATGGAAATCAGTGAGGTGGAAGCCAAAAACAACACAGGATGTGCAAGGATAAAAAAGACTGTATCAGATATTGTATCTGATAACATGACAGTGACCAACAAAGAAACTCATCCATCTCTCCTCTCTCACCTAAGGCTAGGCATTCCAGCTCTGTCCCCTTTGCCACCATGATCACCTCCATGATGGTTCTGAAGTCCAAAAATGTATTGCAAATATCATGAAAAGAAACTAACAAACAAAAACAAACAAACAAATAAACAAACAGTTCTGTGATGGCTGTCTATTTTTAAGAGCTTTGAATTCATCTCAGCTTTTCAAGTGCCCAGTGGGGAGCTAGAGCAGAGCTTGAGGGAAGGCAAGCATAGGTCCCATGAATTTTGTTCAGTTTTGCAATGCTGTGAGAATAGCAACAGTGTCTTCAGCAGCTAAGGCTTTTCAAGAGAAAGTAGCTCTGTTTCAGTGTCTGAGGTGGACAGTGTCCAAGTGTTGTATCTCTTTCTGATGTTTTTGGGCCTGCATAACTTTTTGCAATACTAGACCTCTTTCTTGATGAGATCAGAGGTACTATTAACTTCGTTCAGTATTATTATTAAAAATTGTGAGCTTCTGTTTAAACCTCATCCCCCTTGCTTTTGATTTTGTTCAATACAGCATAAACTTGAAAGTGACTGTAAGATCTTTCAGAGTATTTTATCATCTTTCAAGTAAAGATAATTAAAACAGGAAAATACTACACTAGTTGCAACTCATTCATCATTTCTTGTATATCCCAGTTCTCACCTCTCACGAAGGCTTAGTTGAATCCTTTACTCATGTTACACAGGGAATAGTGCAGTGTGAGAGAAAATGGGTGCTTCCTAAAGGCTACTCAGGGACTGAAAGTAGCAGTTACACTGCTATATAGCAGTTACAGCAGTTATAAAAACTGGGCTTAAGAAGAGACAAAATTGACTCCCTCAAGGCTTTAGCATATAGGCATTACTTAAAAAAAAAAAAAAAAAAAAAAAAAAAGGGCTTAGGGGACTTAGTGTGATTTCAAGTTATTCATAATTTGGAGGAAATCATTGCATTACAAGATCCTATCCTGATTACAGAACTTTTCAGTCTTAATCCAAGATAAACATGTCTTCAGCACCACATACACCTGAGATGCCCTTTTAAATACCCAAAACCTTGATCCCTATTCAGGCTTTTTTTCTTGAGTCTTCCCGCTGTGATGAAAGAGTCATCTCATCTCGTATTAATTTTGTCTCGGTACATGGAATATTATTATATTATAGCTTGTGGGGTTGGTTTTCAAATATATTTCTGAGAATTTTAAATCTGTTAAAGTAATAGTTAAAATTTCCAGCTTGCTTCTAAACAAAGTACTTTGTTTGTGAGATGAAGATGGCATTACACAACTTTGCTGTGAGCAATTGCCTTTAGCAGTTATAGAAAGTAAAATATAGAACTGAATTTCTTGTAGTTCCTTAAGAAGCAAACCTTGTCCCCACCCTGCACAGGGAGGGAAGCAGGATCTGTGAAACCCTGGGTGGTTTCTCTTCTCTGCCTTACTGACCTTCTTCCATCCAGCCACAGTATGGGTAAGGAACTAGGGTGAGTAAGGGGATGGACAAGTACCTGGCTTCGGGGATTGTTTTGCTTCTCAGAAGCAGGGAAGACTAGCTGGCAGGGTCTAGCCGGGGTTCAGAAACCACAGGAGCAAGAGCAGGGCATTGCAGAGGTGCAGAGGCCCTGGGGAGAGCCTGTGCACCCAGCACATTTGGGCTGGGAGAGCAACAACTGCACAACAGGGATTAACTGTGTAGACATTAATAATCAATTTTAATACTCATATTTTAACTGCCATTGAACTCACAGGGTTTTGTTTTGTTTTGTTTTGTTTTGGTTTGGTTTGGTTTGTTTTTTTTTTTTTTTGGTCAGGAACTGGTTGGTTAATGTGATATTTTTCAATGTCATCTAGATTTAGACTGCATTACAATTCAACTATTGTACTTCTATAGCTGTAGAAGTGCACCATAGCTAACTGGGTTTAAGTTAGACCATGAACTTAATATAATGCTTTCTGAGGAGACATGAAGATTCCATTTCCCCATTTTCTAAAATTAAATTTGTTGTAGTGCATAAACCAGTACATGCTCTTTACTGCTTATTTACACAAAGCTTCTGTTGAGTTCAGTGGAAGTTTTGCTGACAAATTTGGAGCAAGATCATATTCAAATAAAATTTACTGCACACTGCACTTTTCCATTACGCAGTTTAATAACCATTCCCCTCATCCTTTTTATGTTTAATTATGAAATAATTGTAAAAGTATAGGGACTTTAACAATCATGTATGTATAAATGTTAAGTCCATGTGTATGGATATATAGACAGCAATATTCATTCTTACTTAAAGTCTATGTCATAAACACTTTCTTCTAAATATAGACAATTTGTCCCCAGGGGAAAGGAATATAAAACCCACTGATCTAACGAAAAAAATAGTAACACCCCTCCCTCCCTGAAACCTATAATTACTACTTGGTATCTAAAGAATTTAGTCATACTTGGTCTTTTTGACTCCATGGTCATGGACAAATATCTCAAATTCAGATGTCCAAAACGGAGACGAATTTTCAAAGCCTGAAAGTGATTTAAGAGCATGGTCTACAATAAGATCAGTGGGGCAATAAGATTTTGAGTCACTTTTGTGAAGAATATTTCAAATATATAATTTGGCATCCAGGTCAATATCTGTTCTTTTGGAGCTATACAGCTATAAGTAACAACTGGCAGAACTGAACACTAACTTAGTTGTCTAATTTTAAATCAAGGTAAATTTAAAATAAAGATTGATTTATCCTAAGCCATGTTTTAAAAGCTGCTCCTAGTTCTCTCATCTTATCTGAGATGTTCTAAAAAGTTTGACATCAGAGCTAAGCCTGTTGTCAGTGTGGAGAAAAAAAGATCTAAACATAAAACACTCAACCCATCTGTTTTAGATATAAACAAGGACAATACTCCCTCATTGAGTCCAAAACTAATATTCTGGAATTGAAAAATATAGCAAAAAAATATGGTAACAAGGTTAGTCTAGGCCATTCTTTTCTCTTCATATTGACGTATTGTATGCTCCCAAACCTCAAGAATGCTCAGCACCTTTGCTGAGTGGTAGAAGACACACATATCTTAGGGAATAACACTTGTGTGGTGGAGAAACACTCATGTGCTCTGCTCTCAGGTAACTGTCCATATTGGGGGAATCCAGGCATGATGGTGTACACAAATGTAAATGCAAATGTATTTAAGAAAAGGAGGGTGGAAATTGCAAGTGTCCAAACCAGGTCAGGAAAAGCAAGGTTGCCCTTCATCTTTGTTTTGCCCTGATATGTTGTATTATCTCTCTAAGTTGCTTCACCTTTCCAGAGCTGCACTGACAGGACACAAGACTGTAAATTTTCCCTAGCTGTTGTTATCCCTGCACTGAAAGAGAAAGGGAAACTCTGTGGGAGGATCCTTTTGCAAAGGCATAAGAGGGTTGTGTCACTGCAGTGTTGCAGAGCTGCCTTGAATAAATGGTCAGCAAGTGGGCAGAGGTCCAGGATTATATTTCATGGTCATTCTGTTACTTTTGGCAGCTTCTTGGGACTTTATGAATATGTTGTCCATCTGCATGGTAAAGAATCTGGGCTTGGCAATGTTGTAGTCACCCGCCTGTGAATGGCCTTATTCCAATGGGACAGATTTTGCTGAATTGCGAAGGCAGGGAAAGCAGCATGTGGCTGCAGGCTGTTGTCAGCACTAGGCTGGGAACCGAACAAACTCTGTCTTGCAAGCAATAATTATACCATGGTTCAGTAAAGGAACACTTGCAAAACCAGGCACAGCCATGTGCAAAGCACCCTTGTTGATCAAGCAGCCATACATGTTGGGATCTATTAACATTTCATCTTGGCAGTGACTATATAGGTGTGTACAAAACCTGCTGGTTTGATGTTTCTTCAGGAAAAAAAAATTAAGGCGTAGGCTAAGGGGTAACCACCTCTCAAGTCTCAGACTATACATGCTGTAGGAAATACTTGTCATTTTCCTTGGTTTCACAAGATGTTTCAAAGCCTGCCTTCTTCAGAGGGTGTTCAATCCAGCTGCACCCATGTGGGTAAGTGGAATCCCCCTCTTCACCTCCTGCATGGCTGGATGTGCTGTAAAGGCTACAGGGAATGAAGCAAGATATTGCAGCATAAAATCATTTTCCCCTTTTTGGTTGTTTAATGACTTGTGACTTTGAAATGAAAAGTAAATCTGTTCAACTAAAGCAAATTCAAACAAATTCAAATAAAACTTTTCTTAGAGTTCTATAATTTGTTCAAATGGCCGCATTGGCTATATTAGTGAGACTTCATCTGCTCTCATGTCCGTGTCCAGAAGTTAGGTGTCTTAGCCTGAGTTTCTAATGTCAGGTTGTCTTTATAACAAATGGAGCAGAGGAGAAGACTCAGGAGACCTCTGTGCTATGCCTGTCTGTCTCTGGCAGGTCAAATGAATCACCTTCTAGAGATTTCTCTCAAGTAAGAGATCATCTTAGGTGTAGATGCCTAAATTAAAAGTCTCTAAACTTTGGCAAGATGGTTTCTATAAGGTAGAAACACTTTGCAAGAAGTGGGCCCTGCCCTGAAGAATTTACCATTTATCTAGGGATGGCAAGCAAAATGGCTGCAGAGAAAGATGCCACAAAGAGGAGGAAGGAATCACCCAAAGTGACCCAGCACCTCACTCATTGCATGGGAATATACCCTTGCTGTCCTGAGACAAAGTTCTTCATCATATATGTTGGATTCATTTTAATCTAATATATATTATTCATTTTGGCATGCTCTCCAAACTTCCTGGTTCAGCCTATTTTAAGCAAAGCTGAATGTTTGGGGGTGGGGATGGGGAGAAGGAAGGAGGAGAGGAGATGTCTCACACTTCACAGTATAATCTGAAAAAGGAAGTGCTGAAAGTTTTGCAAGATAATCAGACCCTCAAACAAAAGTTCAGCCTGTTTTGCAGCCAGTTTGGCAGCCAGTTTCATGGATGCAGAAAGCCAAATGCAGGTACTTTTCAAAACAGTTCAGCAACTGCTTTTACTGCAGCTGCTCTCACTTGTACAAATTTGAAAATAGCCACAAGGATATGTATGACAAGGATAACTTTATTTTTTCTTCTTATTTAAACTAATGATGACAGTGTCATAAGGGGAAATTTGCAATCTGAAGCTAATGGGTTATGGGTTGGAAATGTGGAGAGACCTTTCAGATCACTTCACACTTCTTTTCTTCTCAATTTCTATTGGCTAGATACACTCACTATGTTTGATAAATATGAAATATTCGTCTAGTTTGGGTTGGTTTGGTTTTCAGAAGTGCAATTTCTTTAGCTGCATCATGGATGGTATGTAAATGTAAATACAAGGTATCTGTGGAGTATATGACAATCTTCAACCTTTGATATGTTCCAGAGAGGGAAAACAGAACAAAATGAAAATAGTTCCACACCCTGGCAATTCACTACCCAACAGAAACATGAGTGAGATGGTAGACTCAAAACGTGATAGTTAGGAATAACTATAGAATTTATAGAATAAAATGAAAAGGAAAATGTTGACAAAATTTAGTAAACATTAGTAAGCATTCTGGATCCTTACTTAAACAAAATTTAACCTGTGAATCAAGTAAATTTTGCCTCTCTGTTCTAAAACAATTCTTCTAATTAAAAACTTCAGTGGTTTTTTTTTT
>VXAA01002796.1:262371-287691 GCA_013399115.1 Anseranas semipalmata | reverse complement strand
CCCCAAACCCAAACCCCCCCCCCCCCACCATGTAAGATGGAAGTGGGTAGAGATGAAGAAAGCTGCTAATCAGCTAGGGGGAAATTTGGAAACTGGAAATAAGAGTTAGATAAAAACTACTTGACTGTGGAATCAAAAACTATGCAACCACAAAAAGTTCTAAAGGAACAGAAAAATGGAAGGAACCAAGTGATTCTTGTGAGTTAATATCTGCTAAACACATTTATTTCTTACTTTACCTCAAGGTAACTATTGCTTTTGAGTTCATCTTCTGTCTTCCCTGTGTTGTTGAAGCTACTCAGTTCAGACTCTGAACTGACTCCAGACTCAGGCTGGAGAGATGGCCTTCAACTTTCGCTGCTTACAAGTAGAGAAGGTCACAACTCTGAAAGGTGACTTTTTTCCTAATCTGCAATACTCTATAACTCCATTTTAATACTTATTGTTTTTACTGTACAGCTGTAAAACAGAATTTATGGCATTGATCAGGGCATGAATGATCTCTGTGAAGAATGATCTCTATACATAGAGTTATATTTCCTATTTCTGTGCAGACAATTTCTGCTGTAATCAAAGAATCACAAAAAGGTTTGGGTTGGAAGGGACCTTTAAAGATCACCTAGTCCACCCCCACTGTCATGGACAGGGACATCTTATACTAGATCAGGTTGCCCAAAGCCCCATCTAACCTAGCTTTGAACACTTCTAAGGATGGGGCATCCACAACCTCTTAGAGGAACTTGTTCCAGTGCTTAATCACCCTTGTGGTAAAAAAAAAAATTCTTTCTAATATCTAATCTTAATCTAGTCTCTTTCAATCTGAGACCAGTACCCCTCATCCCATCACTACAGGTCATGGTGAAAAGTTTTTTACTATCTTTCCTATAAGCGCCCTTTAAGTACTGAAAGGTCTCAACAGTCTTCTCTTCTCCAGGCTAAGCAAACACAACTCTCTCAGCCTCTCTTCATAGGAGAGGTACTCCGGCCCTTGGATCATTTTTCTCTGTTTTCATCTCCTTCTCAGCAGTCTTTCTGTCTTGCTTACTCTCCTCACACTTTCTTCAAAACAGGTGTCCGTACCTGAGGCCTACAGAATTTTACCATACAGCACTCACTATTACCATGGATCATTTTAAATTGCCTTGCTTCTATGCAAAGACTTTATTTCTGTGTCTGTTATACCAAAAGAGTCCCAGATTGATTTATATCAGACCTCTCAGAAAGTGGGCTTTAAAGGTATGTTTATAAAACTACTAGCCATGTTCATCTCTCTTATAACATTAACTTTATATTATTGAAGCCTAAATCCTAGGATGACTGGACACCTGGTACACTGAAATTGAGATCTGTATACTGGGGCTGAGAGAAAAAAAATGTTTACTACAGAGTTTGATGTGGGTTTTACTGAATCCTCAGCCATAAAATATACCGAAGTCTCTCACTTCTCAGTACCTGAACTGATTAGTTACCCAGGGCTGCTTTTTCATGAAACACCTTTCCCCTCCCATCCATGGCAGTTTTTGCACACTTTGACATAAAATCTAAATCAAATAAGTCTCTGGGTATGTCCTCTAAACAGTGACATTGTACTGCTGGTAAGGTCTTATCTATGAGGGGGGATACACAGGAATTTGTTTTAAAGAGACAGAGCTTTAAATTATTCACAAGCTTATTCACTGTCTGGTCCAAAATTAGCCAACTTGAAGGAAACAAAACAACCAGACCTAATTTTGATTTATAAGAAGATCAAAAGCTCTGCTGGGAGCTTTTTCTTGTTTTGCTGGCAATGTTTTGTGTGATCTGCAGCCCAGTCTGGCAGAGGACTTTCTATCTGATGTACTCCTCTGGCCTGTTCAGCTTCAGGTAGCCTATTCAGCACCAGGACCCCTTGCAAACACAGAAAGTGAGCTAACCAGCATTTTCTGCATCCAAGCTTGTTTTTATGTTGAATATTTTGTTTCTTTGTTTTGCTTGATGGTTAAGCATTTATTATGCATAACCACCCAGAATATTTTCCTATGTCGAATTGGGACATCAGTGCTTTACATTTATTATGGCAGCACTACTTCCATGCTGCTTACTGCTAGGGCCAGTTTTAGACTTGGCACCTGAGTAAGCGATCCACTAGAAAACCGGAATAGGATCTAAATTTCTGCTTATGTTCCACCATTCTCTGTTCATTGTTTTGTCTACTTCCCAGCTTTTGTAATTGCCATATCTTGGTTTTCCTTTTCTTCTTTTAAGGTTATTTAGTTTTCATTATGATGACAAAATCATCTTTCTTTTCCTTCCCAGTTTTATTCTCCCTATATTCTTGGTGACGGGCTTTATTTTTCAAGTACTCTGGCTAGGAATACAGGGATATCCAAAATGTCTTCTAAGTAGAAACTGAACTTAATGTTCCTTTTATTGTTCAGTCTTCTGACAGGTCTTTATCAAGCCCTAAATTTTCCTACTTACATTGTCAGACTAATCTAGCCAGCTGGTCTAACTTTTCTAATTTTCCTTAGTCATAGTGTTTTCTTCTTTCATAATTGTATTAAACCCAGTTCTGGTTTTGCACCTATTAATCCTAAATGAAGATTTCCTGCTCTTCCCACTATGCTGAACATTGCCTCAAAACTTTCTAGCAAATAGGATAATGCCATCTGCAAATCTAAGGTGACTTGAGTATTCCCCATTAATACAGTTATGTTCTTCTTATTCAAGTATTAAGGAGACCTTCTTCATGAAGCAGGAATGGGGGTTGGTGAGATAGTTCAACAGGACCTTTTCACTTGCTTTGCCAAATGTAAATTTCAACTCGGCTGCACTATAAATGTTTTTGAAGAGACAAAATCTATAATAATGTAAAATGTACCTTTAGAAGGGAAAATTAAACACCCGTCATTGACATGAAAGCATTGCTTCAGAAATTGAAAATGTGGGTTAAATTTAGCTGGGCTGAAGATGCATGGATTTGTGTGACAACCCAAATTCTTCTGCTGGAGATCCAGCCTTGGAGAGTGACAGCAGGAAACCTTCACCTCAAGTAGTGGGATTTCATAATCTTTTGGGAAGGATAATCTTGCCCATTATAGAGACCATCCTAACTGTAGCAGTGAGCTGTGCACTAGTGCAGCTGTTGTCAAAGAAGGAGAGACAAGGCCTATAAACAGCTCAGAGATCAGCACAACTAAACTCTGAGGCCAAATTTATGTATGCTGTTCATTCCATCAGTTTTCAGTGTGAAAGCCTTCCTCACTCTGGCAAACTTTTATGCATCCTCTGATTCAGTGGGATGGTCCTGAGGGCCAGCAATGTATGGATAAAATCTGTACTTGCCTGAGAAAAATAAGGGTTTTACCAAAATACAAGCCTTACGCATATGTTCTGCATCCAGCTATGGAAAAGGTAATGAGACCAAATAAATCTCAGTAAATTGTGTTGCTAAATTACTTTGAAACTGTGCTGAATATACTGAGAGTGTGAACTGGGTTGAGAATAATCCTGGTGTTTGAAGTTAAAACAGAGAAAATTAGCTTATTCTAGATGATAGTAAGAGATTGTATGAGGAAGAGTTCTTCCTCTGTGTTTAGATTTTGTAGTCTTTTGAATGCAAATGGTGATGACAGAGTGACAAAATGATTGAAGGAAGCTGCTAACATGGCCATACTATTACACTATTGATTTCTTTCAGCATCTGTTCTTCAGTTAATAGTGCATTTTAGACCCAGATAGGAAGTTTCTTTCCTTAAAAGTGCTGTATCATTTCTTCTTCCTTAACTGAAATTCCAGCCAGACTTAAGGAAATACCCTTATGAGCCACTTCTCCTTTCTCTCCCTACAACAAACTGGATATACACAAGCAGTGACATACATTATTCGTGGTCGGATTTGTGCTGGTCTTTTCTTGTTTGCCCTGCTGTGTACGTGTCCCTGGGCTCTGGGGCAATGCTGTTTTGTAGAGGTGATAGAACTGATAGAAATCCAGCCTCAGCCGGTAGGTAAAGACTCTGGCAAACCAATGCTTCTGCACTTTAACTGTGTGATGAAAATCAGCCTAATCAATTCTTGCTTTATTTTACATGTGTGACAGAATGATAGTTTTAGCTGCCATCTTCCTAAAGTAGACCAAAGGGACTACAGTTAGCCTTCTTTCCATAATGTGGCCTATTGCTTATGCTGATAGCTGCTAATGAGCTCACTTGATAATTAAATAAACATACTAACACTAATAAATTTTACGCTTTAACACTCATAGTGCACCATTTTGTTGTAATACAAATAATGTGGCACATTTTCCTGCTGAGAGTTCTGTGGCAACATGCTGAAGACTCTTTAAAATACTGTTATAATTAATAAATAATGAGAAGAAAACAAGAAAATCCGGTGGCATGAGCATATGTAAACTTATTCAATATTCTATATTGTTTCTTAATTTAACTCAATGTTATATAACTTTTCATGATATTTTTTTTTCACCAGTTTCTCTTTCATTATGAAAAAAGTAGGATTCTTACTTTTCCACTAACAAAATATTAATTTTGATGGCAGAAAGATTTCACACAGGTACATAACTACATGAATCATTTTCTAGGTGACTCTAACCACTTATTTTTAACTTGTATATTCCTTTCCACATTAGGACTATTGCATTTGAAAAACTTACCTAGTTTTTCTTGTTTTGCACCACTTATAATTAATACTGCTTATAATAAATACTCTTAATAATGACTTACCAATAGTAATCTTTAATTCCATATTGACACAGAACTCTCATTTAAACTAAGTGGGAGTTTCTCTTGATTAATCCCAGTAAAATCAATCATCTTTTATTAATTAACATGTTTTTATTTAGTGAATATAGGCTGAAAATTATTGAGTAGTTTGAGTTTACCCTAATATCGCTCTTCCAGCTCCTATTCTGTAGCATTTACTAAGTGTGCAAATGTTTGTTGTACCTCAATTGAAATGGAAATGCTGTAAAATGGAACTCTAACACTGACAGACGTACTTGTTTCTGCCAGGCTGCCTCTTGATTCTATTTATGGTGTTTTTACAGCAGTTCTCATTCTAAAAGTTTTTAAAGACTGATTTCAGAATTCAAGTAATTACAAAAGGAACTGAATTTTGATCTGTTGTACATTAGAAATGGTATTAATATCTTTTTTATGGGGGCGGGGGTGGCTCATTGAGTTACTGCTGAATGGAACATGTGGTGAACTAAGATTGGGTAAAATTCATGTCAAAAGGCAAGACTGTTTGCTCACTTCAGTACTGAAAGTACCAATTATGCTATTTTTGTGAGATTTCCAGAACTGTGGAGTACAGCAAAAACATAAGTGTTTGGGGCCTTGCACTTTCTAAAAGTTCTCTGAAGGAATTCTTGGCATCCCTTTTCCTATTTAGCAGATATTCATCAGTGTTAGGCTGAAAAGTAACTTTTCAGGCTCCAGATGAAAAGCTATAGTTCAGAAAAACCCGAATTATACATTTTAAAGTAAAAAGTTAAATTATATTCATTATAACTTCTGATCATACTAGTTTGTTGTTGTTGTTGTTGTTGTTGTTGTTGTTTTCAGTAATATCTAGGCTCATTGTATAACTCTTATTTGCTAAGAATAATGACAGACATAAATCCTGTGAAATTATTAAAATATTTCAAGGACAACATAATTACTGCACTGTAAATCCACTGTTACTACTCTAAGTGGAAGCATATTGTCAAAAGAATATACTCATTTGTAGGTAGTGTTCAAGTACTGACAGTAATGTTTGCTATTTCCATGAATAGCATGCCAACAGCATGCTGAAGCAAGAACATGGTCAGACTCATTGCCACTTGCAGCCATAAAACATATTTGAACACAAAATGGATCAGGTGATTTTAAAAAATGCTCTTACCTATTGATGTGAAATATTTTTTGTTACCTTTTTCTGATACAGCTATCCTTGATGTGCCATTCCTGTTTCTGATGGAAACGTCAACTACTACTGTCAACTACCCCAATCTGCTCCTCTTCTATGAAAGCAAACTTTGTGGCCAAATCCTAATCTGGCTCAAATGATGTTCTGCCCTGATTTCACACACACACACACAAAACATGTTGTGAAGCTGATCCTAAAATGGCTATTGCAAAAGGTTGCCCTCTTTATCATTCAGAGATGGAGGAAAGCAATAGAAAGCAGATTTCTTAGGCCGAGGCTGGTTTTGTTTGTGTCTTTATCGAAGCTATAATCCTAACAGACTTAAATGTTGCATTCAAACATATCTTGTCCAACATATTATCATCCATGATGTGACTTGATCTTGAAAGTCATTTCCAAACTAAATGATCCTGTGATTCTCTGATTCTACCTCACCACACAACCTTATGCCACCAGCTTTTTTCCTCCCTTCTGTACCATTCTTGCATGGGCTGGGAGGTGCATACCGTGGTACAGTTTCTTTTCACAGTGAGGGAGGACTGAAACACAAAAAAAGGGGTTAGTAATAAGCAGTGCTGTCATCTGGTGGTGAAATTACTACTACCTTTTAACAAATTGATTGTACTCTTCAAAAAACAGGTTTTAATTTTGGGGGAAATTTATGTAGTCCCCTTGGCATACAGTCACGAATCTTTCAAATTAGAAATAAACAAAACTGGTGTTTTTTATCCAGAATGATTGTCTTTTGAATTTACTATATTTTTGAAGAAGAATAACTGGCCAGAATTACGCTTACTGTGTTCAGTTTTTGTCATTTTCTTCTTTAGATTGTGTTGCCAAAACATGAAAAATTTCTTTGAAAGAGTACTATAAATATTCTTCGTGTACAAATATTCCTTATCTGATAAAATTAAGAAGGACTCAACAAAAACAAACAAAGAAACAAAACAACAACAACAACAAAACCAACAACAACAACAACAACAAACAGCTCGCCCCCCAAATATCAGTATATTCAAATAGCAAAGTATTGTTTTCTTCCCTTACTATTTTCCCATCAGTACTTTTTCCAGTAACTGAACAGAAGGGATACTACTACCATCACTGCATCTCATATGATACAGTATCTGCTCTCCTAGATAGCCAGAAAAAATGTGCAGCAAGCACTGAGTACTATGTTACTTCATGTTCTGTCTTCCTGCTTCTGGTTGACCTCTCTGAGTTCTCCAGACCTTTTAAGTGAGAAACAAATGCAAAGATGACAGTTGTGTTCAGATGAAAACAATTATATATCAAAGAAAGAAACAACATCTTTTAAAACTAATCAGGAATTTACTAAATTAGGTGTCACACCAATGACCTTTTTTCTTTTGCTTCATCTTATTTGAAGTTCAGACTTTCTCATCTACAGCTAAATGTAGTATACATATGTGTTGGTTCTCTCCAATGCTAGACCTATTTTCCATACTTTACCTATGGATATCAAAACAGACTGTATTTATCTTAACAGTACAGACATCTTTCGACTTTTCTGAGTGCTTTCATCTCCAGTTAAATAGTTAAGAACACTGACCTTAAAATATAAACTTTTATGATTGCATGCATTATCATTATTCCTGACCCCTGTATCAGCCAGTGTTATATGAATCCCACCTTTTGGAGAAGATTTGTTTTAGATATATGATTTCAGTCAGAAAAGTTTGAATATCTGAATTAGATATATCTTTCTAGTTATGGATTTCCTATACTGCAAGAACTGCAATTTTTACAGATCTGTGGTAGTTGTGGCAGTTGACAAATACAGAAGAACTTTTAATGCTGCTATTTTGTTTCTTCTGCAAGGACCAAACAAACTGCACTGGTGGAAGATAACTAGCAGAGGTTTTTTAACTAAAAAACAGATTATACTTTTTATATTCAAAGCTTATTTTCCTAGAATACTTGTCTAATACACTCTTCTTCATTTAATAGCATCTTATTGGCTGACCTAATTAGAATGACTTCTGGAAACAGAGTATTCTGCAAGTAAAGTCAAGGTATCGGGACCCGGCTCTTTAAACATGGCTAGCCATACAAAAAGATTCTTTCCATTCTTCAAATGCAAGAGTCACGTTCACTGTCCTTTAATAAAATCAACAATAAAGAGGAACTGGAACAGTACAGATTTATTATATTCACAGATGTCATGAATCAATGAGAGCATGGACAGGGTCACTGTGCAGAGTCAAAGTAAGGATATTAGCCGGGGTTTTGTAATTTGATTGTGGTCCATTGTTATGGTTGTGTGGCCTATTAATGGTAGTGGTTGGTTTTATTCACAGTTTAGATTTTCAGCTTAAATTCTAACTTAAATCAAAGGGACAGTTTTGTAAAAATACTTCCTGTAGTTTGCTTTGCTTAACTTTATAGGCTGTTTTTATACTGCAATGTTAAAATCTTGAGTCCTTGCCAGGGAAGACCACAAAGTCATCGAGACTCATTGTTATTTTAAAACATGACAAGCTGGCCTTAAGACCTTAGGGATCCTTTCTTCAGAAGTGAAGCTGGTGATGGATAAGGAGCCATGAGAGCTGTGTGTATCTTAACTGCAGGAGTTCAATTAAGAAGCCAAGAGTGTCTCAGGTATATCAGCGCAAATGGAAGTGCTTGCTTTGATAATGTCTCTGTAGCTGCTCAGTGAAGGTAGTTGGCTTCCCCCAACTCATTTCTGATTGCACAAGGAGGTTAGCACAGAGGAATACCTGAAAGGACTGCGCTCCATCAATTCTCAGTGAGTGCTAGAGAATGCCACAATGGGGGAATGCTATCAAAATCACTGCATCTGCACAGGGATTTGTCAGGAAATGGCTAGCTGTCTGATCTAGCCTCTAACAGCTATAGCCATGAGAGCTCTGCTGCTTCTCCCTCCATGAGAGACATGCTTTTCTGCTATTTATACTGTACAGGGAAAGTTTTCTCACTCAGCAGTGGTTTCTGAAAAGTCTCTTTTGCAGCTCTTTTGCCCTCACATTCCTCCCGCTTATTTCTTACAACTGTTAATTTGCTGAACCACATAGCTTTCCAGCTCTTTTGGTGTATGTTTGGCCATGTCCTCTCATGTATTTGCTCTGGCACACCTGTGGATTTGCTTGAAAACATAAGGCTGAAGTGGATTCAGGAAGGTTCACCACTTTTGCCTACTCCTGTCATTCCTAGCATGCTCGCCTAAATCTAAAGGCTTTCGATTTTTGGAATCTGCCATCTCCCCTCTTGTGCAAATGTTTCACTATTCTTACCCTGAGAAATCTATTCCTGATATCTAGCCAGACTCACTCTTGTTGCCACTTAATGCCACATTATTGATTGTCCTATTCATTTCATATAGAAATCTGTTGTTTGGCCACAGTCTTTTAAAAATGTGTTTTATTACGTTCCCTCTCAGTCTTCTCTTCTAAAATTAAATACTCCTCCTCCTTTCAATCATTGATCATTTTTCTTGCTTTCCTTTGGCCCTACTCATGCACTTCTCATCTTCAAAGTCAATATTTCCACCATAAACACTCTGTAAAGAATGCATCCTATTTTCAGCTTCTCATGTTGTGAGATGCTTGATGTCAACAAAGCCATGTGGAAACCTCTTCCATAAAACTTTCTAAAAATCAACAGAGCTGTGCTTGGAAGGATAAATCATTCATATAGCACTTTACAAGAATGATGTCCAATTTTTATCTTCTGTTTCTAAACTCCTTGTGTTGTTAAAACATAAAACCCCACACCTCCTATTTTTCCAACTGGAGTAAAATATAGGATTTTAATATTATTTAGGAAGACAAGTTTATTGCAAAAACTTTTCCAAAGTAGAGAATCTCACTCCACTTTTAATTAAAATTGTGACTGGAATTAGAATGTACTTGCTGAAAATACCCTATTTAGAGGGCTGCTTTCTTTCTCTGATTTCAACATAAAAAATGACTGATTCCAAGAGGAAGAGGACTGGTCCAAAATGTGAATAACTATGAAATCCTTTGGAGCTAGAACACTGAAAAACAAGTCCCTAATTCAAGCAAAACCTTTACTGTGTACTTATATCTGACCTTATTCAGGGAAACACTAGGTTTTGTATTTTAGACACATTAAGTTACTGTGACCTCAGTGAGAGCTAACCACACAATTAATTGTTTTCCTAAATTCACATTTAAATTACAAGGACTCTTTCCTATGCTCACATCTTACAACTGGATACTATACTGTAGCATTATGCTTAGTGCTGATGATTCCTTTAACTTGAAGTGCATAATATGTAGATAGCCATTTTTAAAGTAAAAAAAAAAAAGTGTTTAAAGTATTTTTCTGAAGTATTGTAATAACTGAAAATATACATAAGTAACTGTCTCAGAATAGAACTGTGAATTGAATAAACATTTTTGCAATTTTTATTCTAGACACAATAGAAAATATCTTGGTTTTCATAACGGTTGTCAGTGCGATGGGTAATACTCCCACCCTACCCCACAATTATAATTATCAGCTATTTTTGGACATTGAGATACCAAAATATAGAAGCAGTAGTCATTGTTGAAGACATGACCTTTGTCAGAGAACTTTTAAATGTTTCTTCTTCAGTCTCTTCACCCTTGAAAGAACGTTCATAAGTTCCCAATGAACATGATGTCAAAGGTTAAACAAGATGAAAAATAGTGCATTAGGGTCACATGAGTTTTTTTTTTTTTAACTTGAAAGCTACTGTAAGGCATCAACTAAACACAGCTCTGAATTGCCAGACTGGATGTCTTTTGCTTTGTATTCTCTGTTCATGCATATTAATGGAGAAGGTCTCATCTAGTCAGATCAAAGTTCCAATACGAAAAATATTCACATTAAAAAATTAATTACTGTGTTTAGCTTAAGTAATTAATTGACATAATCACACATGCTTTTATAAACTAAACATTAAAGTGAACAGCTATATTATTTGGTGATAGTTTTTAAGATAGAACAGAAGTATATAATTGCTAAGCTGAAATTTCATTTTATTATGAAATAATTTCACAAATGTGCTTTTCTCAAAAAGTTTAATAGAAAGAGTAGGACAAACAAACAGTTGATGTTCATTTGTAATAGAAGTTTGAGCAGAAAAAAGATTATTTCATCACTAATTTTTTTTTCCTAACTCTTAAAATCCAGTTGAAAGTCATCAGAAATAGAACTAAAATAGTCTGTGTTATGTCTGTGTTTCTTATCTTAAAATAGACTTAGACTTTCTGGGTACTTGCAGAGCATTTTAATAATTAAAAAGTTCATAATTAGATGCTTATTTTCTCATACAGTGACTGAAAAGAACATGAAGACCCATAACTCAAACAGTTTCAGAGAGGTATTGTGTTCAGGACTAATAATAAATGAAGTGATCCCATCCATGTGAGAAATTTTACCTCAAGAACTTTTAAAAACACTGGAATAGATTAACATCCAGTGTAAATGGCAAACTAATGAAGTCTACTGTTCTGTCCAGCATATTATGACTATATTTAAACATATTATTTTGTAGGAGAGATTTAAACATTTATTAAATTCAGAGTGAATTTTCATTGAAGGAAAAGTTACTGTTATAACAGTATACAAAAAGTCCATAAAATTTAAACAAAGAAAGGGCTATTAGACCACTCATTCTAATTCCTTTAAAATCACAGACTATTGTACTCCATTCAGTTATTATCCTAGTACTCAGCTTTGAGTCCAAAAATGTGTTTGATAAAAGTATATCTTGGATTTTGGCTAATGCATCTCTTCCAGAAAGTCATCAACCCTTTGTTTGAAGAAAACACCAGTTAGAGCATTTCCTTCTGAATATTTCAGTGTCTATTCATAGAATTTCCGATAGCCTAGCATCAGCCTGTGGGCAGTGACTCTTTCCATGCTTCCTGTGTTAGCTTAAAGACCTCTGCCACATTCAGCATCTCCCACAAGTTTCACAAATTTTGGTTGGACAGCAAGAAAGTAGTGGAGTTTCTTTAAGTGTTCACTGAAACACCCTTTTCTCACTCTTCAATTGCTTCTGTAGTTCTTCTCAGTATCCTTTAAAATTTTCAAATATGTTTTAAAAATATTTAGGGTAGACTTATTTGAAGTTTTCTATAATTGATCACTTCTGAGTCATAAATAAAAGCAGAGTAAAGCCAGGCTCTTATCCATTACTTCATTTATGTCATTTTCTCTGTCTTGCTATAACATCATCTGGACACCCCTGCTGAATTGCTGGTTTGTTGCTACCTCAAATCCTTTATGGACTCATTGCTTCCAGAGTATTCTTCATTTGGTTTTCTCCAGTGATGCATCCAGTATTTCTTTTTCTGGAAGATGTGCATTTGGCTGACTTGGAACACATTTTATTTCGAGGGGGTCACTACTCCATAAAAATATTTTTTCTCTTTAGTCTGTTTTATTTTCCCCTAGTCCCAAATCATTGATAGAAATGTTGAATAGTACAATATTGTGAAGAGCCCCTTTCTGATGTCAAGCCTTTGCTGATTACTTTCTTATGCATATTCACTAGCCAACTCTTAATCCAGCTAAAACACACTTTGTTGATATTGTGTAGTGCTATATTTTTAATTAGAATATTGAATAATACTAAGTCAAAAGGCACACAAAAGTTGAAGTGTATTATACCTACATCGTTACCTTTGGCAACCTAACTTGAAATCTCATCAAAGAACAGAAGTGGATTTGTTTGACCAGGCTTATTTTCCACAGAGCTATGTTGACTAGCATTAATTATATTCCTATCTTTTAATAATTTATTAATTGAATCTCTGTTCAGTTTTCCCATTATTTTTCCCAGAACTGATGTTGGGCTAAGCAGCCTGGGAGTTAATGTATCAGCTGCTTGACCATAGTGGAATATCAGTATAATATGTGTCACTGCTTCTTACTGGCATATTGTTGACATTGTTCATGCCTCATTTAGGCCCTCTAAAGATGTCCTCTTTCTTACTTTTGGCATGCTAGGTATTTTTTAGTAATGGAAAAATCTCATCAGTAAATGTGGAAGTAAAATAGCTTGTGTGAATAAACTACTGAAGACCTAGTTATGACATTGTGCAATATATCAGAAATGAAAGAAAGGATAGTGTGAGTATGGGAAAAGATGTTACACAACTCTACCGCAGTTTTGCAACATGAGGACGTGCTCAAATTAGAAAGAGCAATTGAAGAAGTTTGACTGTACGTCTGTAATTCTGAAAGGCAGTTATGTTCTTGTTCTCAGAACTGGCTTCTCAGTGAGATATGAAATAGAAATAGGTACAGTCGGTTACATGTGCATTGGGATTTCTTCTGGATTACAAAATCAATCTCAAAGTGTTCATTTCTGTTCTAGCTTTGTTCTGGTTGAATAATAATATTTGAGTTTGGGCTGGATGCTCTTGGTCCCTGCGTGCTTGATGTTTCTAGTTCTATAGAGGCTTTAATTTCACAGGAAAGCCAGATAACAGACAAAAGCAGTGCCTAGGAGGGAGTGGATAATCTCTTCACTGTTGAATTTTATGCTGTCCTTCACTCCTCAAATAATCTGTAATAATTAGCATTTAAAGTACATGGCCAAAGCCACTGCAAGAGAATGCCTGCAAGGAGAAACAGCACTTATCTACATAGATTTGTCACCTTGTTACACCTTGCACACACAATAGTCAAAATAGTCTATAAGACTTCAGGCGCACTTGGCAGGAAGGTTCAGGCTACTGACTTTACTGGAGAGCTAAGCAGGTGTGGCTACAAGACATCTCTAAGTCCTGGGCTGTGTCTGAGGCTTTTATTTGCCTGGAATCAGTATCTGGTTCATCAGATGGTCACTGGGTACCTACTTCTGCTAGGGATTCCCAGAAATCAAGCATGTCAAGGAGCAAGGTCATGCATTTCACAAAAATTAGGAAGGCAGAGAGATGTTTAAAAGCAAGTGCTCTGCTCAGTGCTAGAAGATAAATTTTATCAACTCCCACTGTTTAGTTTGTGCCAGGAATGAGACCCTAGGTTTCACGGAGCCACCAGACTCATGGATTCTCTACCCTGAAAACCATCTTAGGGTCTTCATTTAAGGTGTTCTACATGAAACAACTGACTAAATATTCACTGTACTAGAAAAAAAAAGTAAAAAAAAAAAAAGTATCCATATATCCTATTGAGACTGTTGTGGCAGTAAAGGATGTGTCAGCATCAACAATGCAGGTTCCTGGCCCAAAGAAATTTTAATGATGTTATATATGGGAGGACTCCTAAACTGGAGAGATTCAGAGATCCTCACCTTAAAATTTCATATAGTCTCTAACTAAATGTTACTACAGACCATGGGAACTCCTTAAATGATAACGGATTAGAAAATTAGTTTCCCAATACTGCTAGAGTATACTCTGCTGGGATTATTGGGAATAGGGGGATGCTTTTAGCCTGATCTTCTTTTTTTTTTTTTTTTTCCCAGTTGTCTGTAACAGGGACTTTATCTGGTGGATCTAAGATATGCCCATGATCAAAGTCTCAAAGCAGCGTAGTGCATGTAGGTCTGGGCTGTTTTGCTTGTGGGACTACTTATATGTGGGAGCGATCTCTCAGTTATTTTGCTTTTTGCATATATTTCACTGATCCCCTAACCTGAATATTTAAATACCATTTTCCCCCAGACTTAAAAATGATTACCCAGAATTTCAATATTTAGACTACCAATGCAAATTTCTCTGTCTATTTCTAGATTTGTTTTGCTTTCTCGGGGGCTCAGGGCCTTGTCCAGTCATGTTCTGAAAACCTCCAAGAATGGAGATTTCACAACCACTCTGAGCAACCTATGCCAGTGCTTAACCACCCTTTTAACATCATTAAAATGAAGCTCAAAGTCAAAACAGAGATTATTGTTTGTAATTATGGTAGTAGTTATTTAAAAGAGTTTATTTCATTTTAAAAATTCCAAAAACCTAAACCAAGCTGAATACTACTAATATAATAAAAATCATCCAGCAAACCGGTAGAGAATAAAACAATCATACTTGGTAATTGACACTACACTAATAGGCTTCATAAAATTATTAAATTTTGAGTTTCCTGTCCTATTTCACACAAGTTGCATGGGCAGCTTTAACTGTCATTTTTAATTTCCAGAGAGCTTGACTTTGCATTCTTAATATTCCTTTAGCATAACATGACTTTTTCTTCCCATTTATTATACGCTAGCAATGTGATTATAAAAATAGGAGTTCAGTTCTGCTTTGTTTTTATATAGTGATTTGACTTTCAAAAGGGCTTGACTCCTTATTATTGACATTGACTTCTAAGACTTATTTAGATATATAGGGATGTTTAGGTGTTGCAACTTTAGGTACTTTTTGAAAATCAGGGCATAGATCCCTTTTTAACACCAACAGTACTGCTTTACAACGACTCCAACTTGCATGGTAAAGTGAATGAAGAGGTTTGAAATACCATAGAAACAGATCCATGAGAGGAGCTTTACATTTTTTTCCTGTTTGTGAAAGTTGAGGACGGTACTGGCAGGATCTAAGCACTGAAAAAATGTCATACAAGAGAAGTACTCCTAATATGGTTGATTTTTTGCTTGATTTTCTTTCTTAGAATACACTGAAGCGGTGGGATGGCTCTGTGGTAGATCACCAGGCAATTGGGCTGCACAGGGATTTCAGTCTACCACCAGCAATCTGAAGGCCAGACAAAGCAAAAAGCAAGCTACTGACTTTTCAGTAATATTCCTGTGGCAGAACTCACTTCCTGATTAAAATTCTGCCCATATGCAAAACCAAACCAAACCAACCAAACAACAACAACACTGAACTTTTAAACAAGGTAGTATACACATAGGACACTGCAAATTTCTTATGTTTCCCATTTAATTTGAAGATATTCAGTATTCTAGATTTCATGCTTCAGGTAGGTCTGTAGAATTTCTAAGAAAACAATTCATTGTTCATTTAAGAGAAAAAAAGCAGCTGGGGTGAAATGCAGTAACTGCATTTGTAGCCTATGCATTGATCCCACTCCCAGTTATATCATCCAAAGAAACTATGCTTTCAAAGCTGTTGATTGCAGTGTTCTGCACTGCAAAAGAGATCTTCATCGGTTTACGCAGTGTAAAGGTCTAGATACTAGTCATATTCAGTGACCCTGGAGTTCAGTACAAGCATGAAGTATCTGTGGGTGCTTCTGAAACAGCAACAGAAAACACGGGTGCACAGCAAATCCCTGCTCTGTCTGTACAATGGGACATAATTTCTTTCCCTTGGTGCATTGCATTTCACCCAAACTGATACCCTTGTTAAATTGGCATGCAGTAGATTTCATGTTTGGATTCCAATTTAGGAAGCTGCATGAGTGTCTAACTTTCAATATGAGCACAAGTTTTACTGAAGCTGAAGAAGCTATCATCCTTACAGAGTGATAAATCAGAGCTTAAATTAACATTACATTATACACTTTCTAAAACTAACATAAAGATCTCAGTTAAGACAAATAATGTTATAAGTAAATCTCAAACACACATTTAGTTCTTAAAATCTTACAAGGGATGCATACCTTCCTGACATAAAACAAGGAAAAATCTAAACAATGTATTTAAGATCTGATATCAATATTTTAGTGGAATATTATTTAATAACTTTACGGCTTACATCAAAATAATTAATATTATATTCATTACTGTGTGGCTTAATCTTTTTATATGACTAGAAAATTAGTTTAAAGAAACATAATTAAAATAATTCTAGACATGCCACCATAACATGATTAAAAATAAAGTAACTACTGCAATGCTGTACAAAAATATAGTTAATTTAAATGCAAACTTCCTTTATGGGCTATTTATCTCTGCTTATGTATATTAGGTGAATTTAAAAAAAGTTTGTTTAAATGACTGATTTTTTTTCAGAGAAAATAAGAGCTGCAGAGCAAGTCTTGCTATTATTTAACAAATATTAATCATGTTTACACAGAAGCCACTTGAGAAAAATTTATTACAAGAAATTTGTGACCAGTCATGCCATAGCAAAAGTAGAAAGCCACAGGGCTGAAATGACAGTGAGGTTTGTGTATGCAGTGCTCCTCTGATAGTTAAATTGCAGGAATGTGACATTGATCTGAGATGAGAGCTGTTTGAAGTAGCAATTGTCAATCTTTGTAATCAAAGGATGGCCCAAAGTCTTACTCAATTAGCCATTTTGGCATGACCGCTTGGTTTATAAAGTCCTACTGACTCAGAAAGTGATCTGTCCTCAAGAGGCACTTCACAAAGACTGCATGGTTTGAGAATAGTGAACGGTCATCTAGGACTATAGCTTGGGCTGCTTTTTTATTATTATTTTTTTATTATTATTAGGTTTTTATTTTTATTTTTGCAAAAGTGCAACAATGCCTCATTTAACTGACTGTACTTATTGCAAGGTGAGCCAAATGTGGGTTTAGATATAAATAAATGTCTGCTGCTCTTGAAGTTGGTTGGATTATGTTTTTCTTTATACATTTCTTTGCTGTTTCAAGTACAAAAGTGTAATTACATTGTGATGTTAATTTTAGTACATATATGCTTGAAGATTTGATTGCAATGATTCAGTGAAGACCAGTCTTAACTGAGAAAAGAAAAATGTGTAGCACACTTCTGGTCTTTTCTCAGGATCATATTTATGATTAGAATGTTGGACTTGATCTTTTTAGGTCCCTTCTAACCTATTCTGTTCTGTTCTGTTCTGTTCCTATTTTTTTCTTTGATAATTATTCAGAGGGTTTATTCACCTGTGTAAAGGGAAAATAGCACACAAATAAGAAATGTGTAAGAGTGTAAAATTTAAAAAAGATTTGAGGTTAACAATAATTCTATCCAATGATATAAAAACTGAATCTATTGTTCTAAAGTTTTCTAAGTGAGCATATTGGCAAATCTTGTACCAACATCTTGAAACTTTAGCAATCATTTCCATTTCTTCCCAGGTACAAACACACTTGGAAAATCAGTCCAGATACCATATCCAGCAAAGCCAGAGGCACCAGGTGAAGCAGTATCTGACCCTTGACACCAAGCTGTCCAGCCAGACCCTCTCCCTGTCTCACTCCCACACAATCCAGCCCACAGGAGTGACCTCCATTTTAAGGAACGGACACATGCCTCCCATCAGCGATATTGGCACACCAGAGAGCCCTGTTACCAAGCTGCTGGCCCTTGGAGAACATGAAAATGCGGTAGGGCAGGGCTGGCAAAAAAGACTGGGGAATTGGGCATTGCTTACTTCTACAAAAATGTTGCAATACATATCTTCTATTCATTGTGGGCAAGAGATGACTTTCTTTACTTTCATGGGGCCTCCAGCTGTAGCACATGCGCCCTGAGCTCTTTCAGATTACATGAGCAATTCCCCTGAATGCCATGTGAACAGCTTATTGCATGATCAGGCTTCTAAATTTCTATCAGTTTAAATGTACTCTTCTATCTTTTTATCTTTGTGGTATATATTGCTGTACATGTTTTGAATATGTACCTGGCAATGCAAACCTTTTTTTTTTCTTTTTTCTTTTCTTTTTTTTCTTTTTTTTTTTTTCCAGATGAGAGTTATTTCTGTCTAAAAGTATTATCCTCACTGCATAACAAAGTTAAATACTGATTACTTTAAAGAATCACTCATTCATTTTCCAGTTAGCTGATATATTTATATATGGGTTATCTTGGGTAAATTGGCATAGATCTGCTAACTTTAGTGCCACCATTGATTTTGATAGAGGTACAGCTATTATACAATGTGTGAGATGTAGATCATTATGGCCTTTAATACTTCAATAGATTTCAAGAGATAGTGCTTATTAGGTAAAAGGGGAATTCCTACAGAATAAAAAGTGGAGGTGCGGTATGGTATCATATCTTGGGCATTAAGAGAAAAGTTTTACAAATACACTGTGACCCATCTGAGCACACTTGGATGCTATGCAGCTAAGCACGAGGGAACTGAAAAAATAAAGCAACACTTGGAGAGTTCATTTGGGGCCCCTCCATTTCTTCTGCATTGACAACTGACATTTTACGTCAGGTTTATGGATTATTGGAGACACTACTCTGCAAAGATTGTTTTATATGACCTTTGTGGTTGTCTCTGTTGTCACCTCTGTGCTGGCAATTGCAGCATGCTGGAACCGTTCTTACGTACGTTGGGTATCTGACCAGGAACAAACATTTCCTGCACTAGTACAACTCTTTATCCTCCAGAGCAAGACAGCTGCTTGTCAAACACCTGCTGTTCCCTCTTGAACTGTGCCTGTTGGTGACTGAGAGGGTGATTGTTGGCACAGGTCAAAATCCCTGTAGGGATCATTTGAGTAATCTGAATACTCCCATCCCAAAGCCTCGGGAAGATCACTGGCACAGAGTGATTTGCTAGTACAGATGTCTCCTGTGGTTCAGTGAGGGCTATAGGTATACTAGTAAATAATACAGTGCAAACACACAGGCTGGTGTACTGAAAAGGGGTTATTCATATTGCCTAATTGCTGTCATTCCCTGGCCTCCTTTGGCCCAGAATGAACTTTCCTAGATAAGCCCAGGCATAACTCATGGGACAGCACATGCCTGGCTTTTGGAGGGGGAGAGGAGTGTGCATATGAGCTGTGCTGTGCCATTTGGCCTAAAAAAAAAACTGTATTGAAAGGTCCCTGTCTTATGAGTGGTCCTGGCTTGTGCTATGCACTGATACTTCCAGTTGCCACATAGGGCCCCTTCCCTTTCCTTCAGCTACAGCTCTTCAGACAGCTCCAGAGAGCTGCTTGAAAGGCCTCAGAGCACGAGCGAACTGCTTTGGCAGACAGCAGAGTTAACTGTGACAGGTTCATTGTGGGAATTCTTCCACAGTTACTTTTTGAAGGGAACCAGACCAAAATTATCATTGAAAACTCATATTGTGCCTTGTCCAAATCTGTATATATCTATATGTCTGCAAAGTATTTATTGTTTCACCTCAAACAGTTAATTAGCCATTTCATCCACTTCAGCAGTTTTAGATTCAGACAAGAACACAAGTGGGACCAGAAGGCTGGCTGGAGAAGTAGCCAGTGTACTGCCAAAGACAACACAAACCTCTGCCTGCAGAATCTTGAGAGCAGTGTGTAGTACCAAATCTTGAGTGACTCATGCTCTTGCAGAACCACAGGTTCCTTTCACTCTTCCTGCACCATTGGAACAATACACTGTGGATATGACACATTTGATGAAGGTGACAGATTGTAGATACAGCTTAGCAATGTGCTCCTGTCATCTGATCTTGGTGTTGCAATAAGGGGTTAAGAAAGGGGAATATTTTGGTGGTTGGGAAGAAAGAAGTAATTGCTAAACCACAAAACTGTTTACAAGAAGTAAAAAATGTGAATATTGTGTAAAAGTACTTGAATTACTTCAATTTCAAGATATAAACTTCTGAAATTCAGTTTTATTGAAGAAATAAATATGATTATTTCCTCGGTATTTTGAGGATAATATTGTCTTCATTAATATTAATAATAACTGGTCTTAAAATGTTATTTTACTAGATGGAAGAGGTTATTGAAGACATAATCAATATGGAATCAAGCTTTAATGATGAAGGGATAGGTTGCTCTGAAACTCCTCTACTAATGCAAAGAACTGTAAGTATTTTGTGGAGTTTGGTCTTGTTATTCATAACAGATAATTTTACTGAGTGATTTGATTACACATTACATTTCAGGGGCCAAAGCAGTGCTATCAGTGGATTATTCACCTTTCTCTTCAGTTACTTGTATTTTTGTCAAGAAACATTACAGGAAAAGGTTCCGATGTGGTGGGACACAACTGTTTTAGGTCGTCTGAATAACTAAAGGAATAGCTAATTAAGTATTTGAGGTTTTAGGCCAGCACCAGCTCCAGTGCATAGCCCATTAGAGGGACTAATTCACATGCAGGACCATGGATATGCAGATTCTCTGGATCCTAGAAGGTCTTTTAAAGTCTTGCTTAAAGATCCTTCTACCTCATCTAAAAAAAGTCAAAGCTTGGCCACATGGAAGTATCTAGAGTGATGTATTTTCTTTGTTGTCTTATATTGAAGCAAGGGTGGGGTCTGTTTGTTGGCTTTCATAGAGGCAAGTTGCACTAATGTTGAATAATTTTAAGAAAAAAGATGAGAAAAGTCACTTTTTAGATGAAATGCTTTATAGTAATAATCCTAACAAAATATTACAATTTCATAACCTCTTTTTGTAGAAGAATGACAGAGGATTGACAATATCTACTTAAATTTTCATGTATGTGTACTGGGTCTGGCCGGGATAGGGTTAACTTTCCCTGCAGCAGCCCTTGTAGCTAGAACAGCGCTGGTATCACACCAGTGTTTTGGCTACTGCCGAGCAGCGCTGGCACAGCACCAAGGCTCTCTCCAGACCCCCCAAAGCCAGTAGGTGGGGGTGGGCAAGAAGAGGGGAGGGGACATGGCCAGGGCAGCTGACCTAAACCAACCAAAGGGATATTCCATACCATGGGATGTCACACTCAGTAATAAAAGCTGGGAAAGGGAAGGAGAAGGAGGGGGCTCTCATTGCGAAGACGTCTGTCCTTCCGATCAACCACTGCGGGTATTGAGGCTCTGCGTCCCAGGACGTGGCCGGGCATCACTCGTTGGTGGGAGAATAACTTGTTTTCTCTTTTCCTCTGTGCTTGCACACAGGCTTTGCTTGTACATATATATATATATTTGTTGTTTTTTTTTCTTCCTCTTCTCTAATTAAACTGTCCTTATCTCAACCTGTGAGTTTTTTTTTCTCCCCCTCTTCCTTTGAGAAGGGGGAGTGAGAGAGCGGTTGTGGTGGAGTTCAGCAGCCCAGCAGGGTAAAACCACCACAGTATGTTACACATTTAAAGAGGAAAGATGGACTTTTTCTGAACACAAACACTCATTATTATTTGGGAAAATAACATCTAGCAAAAAATGTAATGCAATACACTTTACAGAAAGGATGTCTTTTTTCTCTCAGTCTGGATTTATCTTGGGAAATTTTTCCCAAGATTTTGTACCAAGAGCCCTTCAATGGATACTGGTAAAGACAAAATTCTCCCTGGTGAAAACAGAAAGATTTTCACAGGCTTTGATAATCTACAAAACTCATTTCAGAATACCGAGTCAGGTGCTTGCTATTAATCACCCACTGGAGGAACATCTTTTTCTGGCTACAGAACAAAAATGTCTACAAAAAATACTTTAGGAGATGAGATCTCTACATCTCTGTGGTGCCCACTACACAGTCCAGTATTAATGGCACTTAATAGTTCCATGAATACCTGGCATTTGCACGCCGGTTACAGAACGAATACAGAACTAATACTGTATTAGTTATACATACATATAGTTATACATGTCTCAGTACAGAACATAGCAAAGAAATGCTCCTTGGGGAGTGAATTAATATTTTGGCTGAAATTTCAGGTGTTGTGCCATGGGACAGTGATGGGAAACAAGAATTCTGGGTTTTGTATTGGACTTGCACTCCCTCAACACCTTTTAAAACTGGATGATGTTAATCTATGCTAATTCCAACCTCGTTAGACTTTATCTTCAGCCCTGAAGGATGTATCCCCATGATATATATTGAATACCCTATTCTTGAAGAGCAAGGCAATATGTAATGACTTTTAGGTCCAAGTCAATGTAATGACTTTCAGGTCTACTTGCAAAGATTTTAGACTTCTGCAATGCCTGTGGTAATGATACTTAGATTTCTGTTTCTGCTGAGGAAATTACCAGTCTGCTAAGTAAACTGGAGAATATTTTGTGTTTCCAAATATCTCTGTACAATGATGTGGCAAAATGAAGCCTGCCTTCGACAGTGCATGCAAACTGTGCCAGTATGGGAGGAATCGATCAATGTCTCTGCCTTTTCTGTCTTCTCTTTTGTCAAAGTGCACTTCTCCAGTACAATGCTTAAGTATTTTTAGGATTGCACCTTAGATGTTACATTCCTTGGCATTATCTTAGATTAGTACAAGTCGTGTAAAACAGTCTCTCTAAAACTGTGAAAAAATCTGAGTCTCTTGGTTTTCTGAATATAGTATAAGGCTTTTTTTTAATTGTTATTATTCAAAAATCTCTTAGCTTGACTCAGCCAAATTCCTGAAGCCATTTGTTTTTCTCATTTTTTTTTTTTTTTTTCTCAGTAGACAGTGGTTGAGATTAAGGACATCACAGTGTTACCCACCATGTGTTGCTATGAACTGATGTTTGCTTTAGTTAGATGCACCCATGTACCATTTTAATGGAACATTAAATGAGGACATTGAATTCTATGAGACCACTCATGTGAATAATTGCTCAGAGACTCATTGTCTGACCCTGAATTAATGAATTACGGTCATGTATTAGTAGAATCAGAGAAGTGAAAACAAGAACTTACCTCCATCTCTTATTAAAATTGCAGCTTCTAAAGAGCAGCTTCTCCTGCTTTTATTGTATTTGGCCCCAAATTCATAATTTCATAAAACTCTCTGGTTTGGGACAGCAACTTAAGAACTGTTCAAAACACAGAATACTCTGGCTGTGTTTCTCTTTCTCTTAACTCTACCCTAATGCTATAAACTTGCCTTTTAAAATGACTATTAGAAGTTGAGTTACAAGATAAGATTAGGTCCTCCCTATATGCAAGTCATCTTCATTCTTCTGAAAGTATTTGTAAACCTAGTTATATCATTATCCAGAAAACACATCTGGAATTGGATTGTAGCTACTCTTATGTTCTATTACTTCCTAAAAATTGTTTGTTCACTATGGAGAAGGTAGTTAAAAGAGTAATAAAGCTGTATAACAACTAGAATCTATATTTTTAGTGCTACTTTAAGTAGGGAGCAAAATTCTGATTTCTCTGTTGATAATATCTACGATTTAATAAAGAAAACTTGAAAATGAAAGAGAACAAAACCAAATTATAGTTATTTTCTTTGTTACAATAATTTAGTCTTATGGAACTGTTTACAGCAACATATCTAACTATATTGTAAGAAGTCCATTTCTGTCCTGGTTATTATATTAGGAATGACAAGTATCTTTCTAACCTTATAGGCATCACTGCAAAGTTTCCATTTAAAATGAAGCAAAGAATGTATAAGCAAGTTTTAGAAAGTAAATAATATTATGTATATCTGCTGCGGTGACAGACATTTGAAAAGTAAACATTTCTCATTTTTATCAATCTTTCATTCTTATTCAAAATCCTCACAGTATCTTCAACATTCTGCAGTGAATTTAAAGCTTATTGATTTCCAAATGCTCAGAACATATGAAATGTAGATGTGCAGGTCTGTTAATAGAACACAAATAATCATCATTGAAAGTTTAGAGAAAGTTCTAAAAAGCTGTGGTTTACATCCCTTTTAATATCTGAAGAAGGGAAGTGTAAGAAACATGCTGTATCATGGGAGATATGGAGAACATTAGTCACAGTGCAGAGAGCCAGAAAAAAAGCAGAGTTAAAAAAATAGGATCTCTGTGCTTTTTGGTGTTGGATTTCACAGTGTGTGACCCAGTGAAACCTTTTCTTGTTACTAAAAGCTGTTTTGTTTTGATAATATGTGTACATAGCTCTAGGACTCACCAGAAAACCCAGTATTTTAGCAAGCACAACAGTCATCTCTATGAAAAAGTTTGGCATTTTACCAGTAGTTTCTTTCAGAAATAATTGCTGTATCCCAGATAATCACTGTACAGCTACTGGGATAATGTCCTCTATTTGACATGGAGTCCACTAAAACTTACATCAAAGGCATTAGGAGATCTACTGGTTTAGGATGAGAATAAAATGAGAAGATACTACCATTAAGAAAGACACAGGCTTCCCCCATGCAGTGCTGGGTGGGACAGGACATAAAATAATTTGATTTTGTGAGGATATCCAAAGATTCTAAGTTGTCTTTTGTTCTGATACTCAAGAAAACAAGACTTTTCAGAAGTATTCTTGAAGGGAAAGAAGCTCTGTAGCAATTAGGTGGCTGGTGGTGAGAATGAAGGAATAATGCAGAGTACTACTTGAGGCAGAGCGCTACCATAAAACAGGCCTTCAAATAATCCCCAGCTAGTGATCTGGTGAATCAGGTGAGCTCACTGTTGCTGGAGTGAATGTTGCTGGTATTCATAGAATCATAGAATCATAGAATGGCCTGGGTTGAAAAGGACCTTAAAGATCATCTAGTTTCAACCCCCCTGCTCTGGGAAGGGTTGCCAACTACTAGAGCAGGCTGCCCAGCGCCACATCCAGCCTGGCCTTGAATGCCTCCAGGGATGGGGCATCCACAACCTCTCTGGGCAACCTGTTCCAGTGCCTCACCACCCTCTGAGTGAAAAACTTCCTCCTAATATCCAACCTAAATCTCCCCTGTCTTAGTTTGTAACCATTCCCCCTTGTCCTATC
>VXAA01002796.1:243762-262314 GCA_013399115.1 Anseranas semipalmata | reverse complement strand
CAATCACCTCCCTCTCCCTGCTGGCCACCCCTTTTTTAATGTAGCCCAGGTATTGAATGGCTAAGCAAAATGGAACAGATCCTTTCAGGTTGCTTGGGAGAAAAAGGAAACTTCTTCATGGAGAAGCTTTTCATTATTTTATTATTATTATTATTTTTTTTTTTTTTTTACCATGTCCAGTACTAAATAGAGTCAAGAAAAATGTTTCACTGTTGACATTCACAGTAGTTAAGAAACGTTTTCTTCTCTAATTATTCTTCCCCCCCCACCCGAATGAGCTTGCCAGGAGGAGTATTTCCTGAAAACAGCAGTTTCTAACCAATGGGAAGCACAAAAATCATTCTTATATATGGATAAACGCACCATAGGTGTGATTTGAAGAATTATTCTCACACAGGGAATAGAATAGCCTTGGTAGTCTTAGAGAAAGCTGGAACAAATAGCTGTTAAAGTTACTTTAAAAAATCTGCAAAATATTTTCCAAAATTGTTCTTTAAAAAAAAGGAATACTTAAAGATTTGAAACAGCACTAATTGCTCCAACAACTCCTGCTCTATGTATTGAAACTGTTATGGTTTCATTGTTTCTTTGAAGTTCACATCACCTCAGAGATTTAGAGCTGTCACAAACAATGAATCTGTTGCTGGGAATTTTGTCTATCTGTGAATTTAACCAAATTTCTCCAGTCTTCCTTTGAATCTGAGTTGATGTATATGGTATTTATATGCTGGGAAAAGAATTAAAACAAAAAAAATGTTATTTTTATTTGTATGATTTTAATGAAATAGTACTGTACCTCAGTTGAAACTTGGTTTAATTATTAGATACTTAGACAATATTACATAATATTACATTGGATAACAGCTTATTGTTATGTGTTATGATTCGAAGGAACAGGTAATGGACAGCAGATCCCACAGATCCCATTGGTAGTCATCTGGTTGGGTGATGTGGGAAGAAACAAAGAACTGCACAGATTTGAGACCTCCAGCTTATCTGGTACTTCTGGTTTTGAGTAAGGGTAGAAAGAAATAACAGGGGCAGTTATAGTTTGTCTGTAACCAGATTCTGCCCAGCTTCCACAGCTACTTTGCCCCCTCTCCAAGAACTAAGGTGGCTGTCTATAAGATAAAGGGGCCCTCTAGTTAAATCATTAAAAGACCTCTGTGACGTTCAGAGGAAAGCAGCGATAAAGTTAAGCTCAGCCATATGTTATCAGGCAACTGTCGGGGGTTCTCCTTCCATTCTCAGGCCTGTGCTTGAAAACATGTGGCCCCATCACTGCTTCACTAACTCACTTTCTGCTTTTGTATTTGCTCACCCATAACTGAAGAATCATTGACTGAGAGGGGAAGCAAAAGCACTTGGGTATCCTGAAAGGTATGTTTTTTGTTAGCTGTTAGAAAGTAGGGCTGAGCCGGCATACTCAGGGAGCGGCAGCACAGTGGGGAGTGTGGACTGTGTGCACACAGTGATGTACAGACGTGTTAGCTTGCAAGAGGACACCTCTTGGAAGGTCCTGCAAGATTTTGTGGCTCCATTTATGGCTTCATTTTGTACATTCACCATGCACTGTTTCACTAAGAGAAAATTAGGGAGATATGGTCTGCTTCCTCTCTGCTTTGGAGTCAAGTCATTGGGATTGGTCCACTTCTCTTGCTCTTGCAAGAAAACAGTTTACAGAGAAAATCTTCAATTGCCCTATGGCTCACTTGTATTTTGTCAGCTCCTTTGGCATTTGAGAAAACCTTGGGTTGTACAGGTATGGGCTAGAGGTTAGACCAGGACAGAACAAGATGGATGTTTTCCTTCTCTAACTTTTATGATTCTGTTAACTACAGCCAATATAAAGTTCTCATTACATCTGTTAACTTTGCATTTGATTTTATGGAGACACTATTTATTGATAAAAGTACAATGGAGTCTGTCTGCAAGATCACACTTCCATTACAAGGTCTTTGAGGTCAGTTTCTCATCATGGCATTAATAATTTGTACGTGTATTAATTATTTGTGAAATACTGATGGCTACCATTTGTATGGATTACCAAAATTGCTGTCTGACCCATTCCCAGAAATCATACAGAAAAAAGAAATTCAAGTAGGTATCCTCCAAATTATTTTATTTAATAATTGCTGGGATTATTCAATCATGAAATAAAACCAGTTTTCCTTTAGAGGTGTATATAGCATTGTTGATCCAGCATCCTTATGCTGCCTAATCACATGAGTATTTCTTAATTTCAGGAATACTGATGTCATTTGACAATCTTTATAAGTTTATAAAATCTGCTAAAGTTCAAAACCATTTTAGAGAAATGGCCAGAGTAAACATTAACAACTTCATTTGCTTAGGTTGGGTAACTTGAAAAGGCTGCATAACATCAATGAAAATGCTTTGTCAATCACATTCTACACTAGATTAGTCTTAAAGTCCAAGGAAGAATCAAAGTTCACCTTCATATATAAGCTTCTGTCTAGCACTCCTGGTATCATTTACAAGTTTAAAGAAGAAAAATGAAGGAGAAAGAACAGCCTATAGCTATTGTGGAAATAATAGACTCCTCAAAAATAAAACTGGTGAGCAAATATTTTCTTTGCCTTTCTTCAATAGTATAAAGGTACTAGATAAGGAATTGTGTCTTTCAGCTGCAGAGCTGAGCAATGAAATGCACAAACTGAGAAATCCTCAGAACTGTTTTCTGGAGCTGAAAAAAAAAAATTCCTTTTTTCCTCTTTACTTTTCTTTTTCAAAAAGGTAAGTAGACATAAAGGGAAGTATTATTCTTAAATATCCAATTGATTGTATATAAGTACCTCTTACAAAGGGAAACTGAAACATGGTCTTCACCTTGGAGCATAAAACATGTTGAGCAGAGGTAAGAGAAAGGGATAGATAAAACAGGTTTATATTTCTCCTGATATGCTCATAGCATTTATTTTTAGTAAGAATGTGCTTTGATATCATAAGCTGATCTTTTAGATAAACTGCATATATCTGAAAGTCTTTGCAAGATCTGCATGTTGGAAACAACCCACAAACAAACTTTAATGCATTGTACTAAATTCTACATCAATATCAGCTTATTAGTACCCTCATTGAGGGAGCTAGCTGGGCCCAGGGAAACATGCTAGTGATATTTTATCACAGAAATACAAAAACAGAAACAGGATCTGTTACACTTAAAACAAAACACACAAACAAAAAAACACCCACAATTCTCTATCTTCATTTGATCAACCTCAACTAATTATCAACTGGTGGTCCAACAAGTAGAGCTGAATTCATCACACCTAATCTTAGACTACTCACATTTAGCTTCCTTATCCACAGCTGAACTCTTCACTTTTTTTTTTTATCTCCATGTATTATAAAGAGGCAACTGTAGTTTGTGATTTGTCTCATTGATTTTAGGTTTAACATTTAGTATGAAATGAGCTGCACTGATGAAGCATCTGTTTCCCTCCTTAAATATGAGGGGAGTCTAAAGAACTCACTCAAATACTCACATTCACACTGTAGATATCTGTATTCAGTTGTATTCCCAGCCTTTGAGGACAGGCAAACAAAAGATACATATGAAAACTATAAAAGCAGAGGTTTATCCCTTCTTCACTATGGGTAACCTGGATTCTCTCAAGAAATCATAGTGTCTAAGAATTCAAGAATTAGCATTTTGGAGTAGATCCTGAACTGGTGGACAAAAGAAAGAATTTTGAATTTGTGTTGTCATATTGTAGTTTGCTTTTGTTGATGGGTAATACATTTGTCCTGCTCTTCAGGGCCATGAGGCAGATTCCATCTTATCCCAAAGCCCTGACACAGAGCCTCTGCTATGTGTCTCACGTAATCTTGTCTATATATAGCAATGCAAGAACTGAAGTCCTTACTACATGCCAGATAGTCTCTACTTCTCTAAAACTACATTAAGCTCCTTGGGGTCTGTAATACATAGACTATAGCTGCTTCTCAAGCTAAACTTTATGAATTTCTGTAAATGGCATTTACTTAGATTGCATAAAAGCCTTGTGGGCTCAGAGACAATAATAGTGGCTTCTTTGTTCTCCAGGCACAGGCAAGCTTCTTACTGCAAGATAAAGCTAACCTGTAGAAAACACAGATTTCTTGAAGGCTGTTTTTGAGAAATAAGCTCCTGAAAGATGTGGTTGCTTTTCTTAGCACCTCCTTCTCTATCCACCAAGGCCTTCCATGACCTTTACTATATATAGTGGTTTATAGCAGTAGTATATAGTAGTTTATAAAGTCATTTAGTAAGCATTTATATTTACTCTACAATTAAATACCTGTGAATATATTTGAAATCAGTCACTACAGAAAGGAATCCCAACCAAAAGAAAACTCTGCATGGTATATGATAATCCATTGAGCACAATAGATCATAGAAATCATTAAATACCTTACTACACAGTATTCAGATACTTAAGTGATATGTAAAATGTAAGATAAATAAAGAAATGTAAGATACTTATAAAGTATGTAATATAAGTGCTGGTAATGGAGGTGTTAGCTTCTATATTCAAGAGAAAATGGCTAATATTCACATGCTGTAAAAAATCTAGTTTTCACTAGTCCCTCAGCCTCATTTTTTTTTTTTCTGATGTTTTTGTGCCATTCATTGTTTCCAGAGGAAAACTTTGAATGATTTGGTATATGCAATTATAGATGGTAGCCAGAGAAATGGGAGAAGTTGGAAGGAACCAGGAATTAGTGCATTAGCTGGTGTTACAACTGAAATAATCTTAGTAAAACAGCTAACAGTGCTATCATTTGCCTCATCATTTTTGGGTTTCAGACCCTGGAGATTAGTGGAACAGTACTCCTGTGGTGTTTTATTTTCAGCTGCCAGTTGGCTGATGACGCGTCACAACACCACTTCACTTTTGGTCCATGTCTGTTATGTTACCTTTGTAACCAGAAAAGCCAAGAACAGATAAAATGTATCATTAAGAGAAGATAACTGAAAGAACAGAACTCTACAACAAAAGGCTGGTTCTCCAGCAAATTCTTTTGCTTGGTCGTATTTGACCAGTCATTTATCTAGACGATGTACTTCTACGTATATGATCAGGGCAGGAAAGTACTGTAACTGGGAAAATGAACAGAGTTCATTTTTCTCTGATGAATAATGAACCAGCTTGATGATCATTATTTGAAGATAAAAAATGAACCAGTTTTCATACATAATATATAATATATAATATAATATATCTGAACATTAAGTCCCTCGTTGAGGAGTGTGCAATTATGAGCAGTGTTAGAGTTAAATATAGAAGGAGATACAATTAGTTCTAATGAAAACAAGTCTGAAAAGGGATGCATTTACTTTTCTGCTGTTCTCTTTAGATAACAAAAAGAGGAACTGAAAAATCTGGATAATAGTTGCTACTAAAGACCATCTATTTTCAAATATATCATAAACATTTTGTATTTTAATTGAAAAAGGACCTAAAACCTTTAGCTGTGAGAGGAATCTTCCTCTTCTAGACTCCAAAAACGGTATGTTGCAACTTTTTTGATAGTTTTACAGTGTAAACACATCTTTGCAAGAAAAAGGATATCACAGTTTCTTTTGTTCTCCTTTCTTCAAGCAACCTAGCAATTGCAAAACAATGCAAGGGATTGAACTCCAGCCTTCTGAGTACAGGACTTTTATTGAACAAGATTATTCATCCTGTCTGCAATGCTTTTGAATTAGAAGAAAAGTCACAATTCACTAAAACATGCATTGAAGATACAAGAATTACCCCAGTTTCCCCCTTGTCGAAAATTACAAACACATGGTACACCAGATACTACTGTTTAGGAAACAGAGATGCAATGACTGGGTCACTGTATAGTTATTGATCAGTTCACTCTTTGGCCAAATTCACACATTTTGAAGTTCATCTGTGGACTTCAAAGATTAAAACATAGTTGAGTTTGTGTATCATGACCAAACAGGAAAAGAATGACAAGAAATTAAATGTGTTTTTATTTTTTTGTTGTTTGTTTGTTTGTTTAATGTTTTGTATCCCAGTAACATAAACAGTAAACAAACCGAATTTTACTTGGTATGTAAAATGAACTGCAGACATGGTTCCAAATTTAGATTTCTACCTTTGGGATGCATATGAAATTAATATAAAATCTTTGTAAAATCTCTGCTTTGATTTTTAATTTAAATGAATAAGCAAGGACCACACTGAGATAGATGGATGGGTGTTAACATATATTTTATGTCTAAGAAGAAGTAGCCTCATTTTACAAAACTGTTCTTTGAAGTGATGCTATCAATTAGGTTCTAATGATAACATGATTTAAGTGGGATATATTTAGGGGTGGGCAAGAATAAAGTATTGTACTAATATTTCACATGTGAACACGTTAATCTGGATGCAGTCTGAGCAAGTACTATTTTTTGTCAAGCACAAAAAGAAATTTTCTCTTGCAGATACTATACCCAGTCTTTCAGATTAGGCAGCTACGTAGTTTCTTCTTGTGACGAGTAAGGTAGCATGTACTTTGCTTCCCTGTTACTTGAGTTTGCTGAGTCTGTACATGCAGTATAGGCAATGTGATCCCTGTAGGGCCAGGGGTCCTCAGAACTGTCTGTACTGCACATCAATTACTCTGGATGTATGCCATATTTCTGTTACTGCAGGAAATTTTTTCATGTAGACACACTCAACATGTTACATGTCTGCAATTATTAACCTTAGAAAAGAGGGTAAAAGAGGGTGTTGGTCCCAGCCAACAAGGGTTCACGAGGAGTAGGTCCTGCCTAACAAATTTGATTTCTTTTTATGATAAGATCACCCATCTAGTCGATCAAGGGAAACCAGCTGATGTGATCTTTTTGGACTTCAGCAAAGCTTTTGATACAGTTTCCCATAGGATCCTTCTGGATAAAATGTCCAGCATACAGCTAGACAAAAACATCATACGATGGGTGAGCAATTGGCTGACGGGCAGGGCTCAAAGGGCTGTGGTAAATGGGGCCACATCAGGCTGGTGGATGGTCACTAGTGGGGTCCCTCAAGGCTCCATTTTAGGGCCAGTCCTCTTCAATGTTTTTATAAAAGACTTGGATGTTGGACTAGAAGGAGTTTTGAGCAAATTTGCCAATGACACCAAATTGGGAGGAGTTGTAGACTCAGCTGAGGGTGGAAAGGCCTTGCAGAGAGATCTGGACAGATTGGAGAGCTGGGCAATCACCAACCGCATGAAGTTTAATAAGAGCAAGTGCCGCGTCCTGCACCTGGGACGGGGCAACCCTGGCTATACGTACAGACTGGGCAATGAGACGCTGGAGAGCAGCCCCGCAGAGAGGGATCTGGGGGTTGTGGTTGACAGCAAGTTGAATATGAGCCAGCAGTGTGCCCTGGCAGCCAGGAGGGCCAACCGTATCCTGGGGTGCATCAAGCACGGCATTGCTAGCCGGTCGAGGGAAGTGATTGTCCCGCTCTACTCTGCGCTGGTGCGGCCTCACCTTGAGTACTGTGTGCAGTTCTGGGCACCACAGTACAAAAAGGATGTAAAACTGCTGGAGAGTGTCCAGAGGAGGGCGACGAAGATGGTGAAGGGCCTAGAGGGGAAGACGTATGAGGAGCGGCTGAGGTCACTTGGCCTGTTCAGCCTGGAGAAGAGGAGGCTGAGGGGAGACCTCATCGCAGTCTACAACTTCCTTGCGAGGTGGAATGGAGGGCCAGGCGCCAACCTATTCTCCTTAATCACCAGTGATAGAACCCACGGCAATGGTGTCAAGCTGAGGCAGGGGAGGTTTAGGTTGGACATTAGGAAGAGGTTCTTCACTGAGAGGGTGGTTGCACACTGGAACAGGCTCCCCAGTGAAGTAGTCACTGCACCAAGCCTGTCTGAATTTAAGAGGCGTTTGGACTGTGCACTTAGTCACATGGTCTAAAATTTTGGGTAGACCTGTGCAGTGCCAGGAGTTGGACTCGGTGATCCTTATGGGTCCCTTCCAACTCGGGATATTCTGTGATTCTGTGATTCTGTGTAACTTAAGGAAGTTTCTGCTAGCAGAACGATTCCTGTAGCTTGCTTCCCACTTGTCCTATTTTCCATGGACACTTCTGGCCTGGGCAGAATGAAAACTTCTGGTAGAGGCAGTCAGGTCCTGACCTCCTTCTCTTCTGGCAGCATCTTAACTCCTCTGATACTTGAGCTTTATGACCTTTACATGACTATGGAGAACTAAGAAGACTATTGGAAAAATGGTAGCTGGAAATGAGCTTCCACAAACTGGAGAGTCCATTCTGTTTCCTGCACCCAGGTCCCTCAAGAGAAAGCAGGCTAGCTGGTGAATTGTTCTGACCTGTCAGGACAGTCCAGATGACATTGGTGAAAAGTCTTTACAATCCTAGGGTTTAACCATTTTAGGTAACTAGAACATGAAAGGTATCTGCTCTTTAAAAATATACATACCTCCTTCATTTCCATGATTAGTGACATCCTTTTGGATGCACAGAGATCTGTTTGCTACTGGAATTATTCTTTCTAGCTAGGCTTGCAAATCCAGGATTGCAGCCTCCTTTCTAAGAATGAATATTAGTAAAATGCAATACAGATTGTAGAGAAAGAAATGGAGCAGGATTGTTTTCAGGTTTAGGGGCAGGCTCAAAAGATGACAAAGATTTTGCTAAAAATTATTGAAGTGCTCCAAGAATTAGCCTTGAGTTTCTGTTTATTTAATAATTTTATTAGTGACTTTGAAAAGTATACAATTTGACTCTGAAAAAATATACAATCATTGAAAAAAATATACAACTCTGAAAAATATACAATTTTGCTGATGAAATTTACTAAGGTAACAGAAATAGAAAGCATTGCCAATACAAAGAGGGGGGTCAGGATATTGTAGAGGAAGAGTAATATGACTGTTATGACAGAATAGTATAAATGGAAGGAATGTAATAGTACTGAGTGCAAGGTCATTCATTTAAATACTAATAACAGGAATGTCTGCAGTAAGCTGAGAGCTCATTAGCTGGAGATGACAGAGAAAAATCTGATTATATTAGTTGCTTAGAGGATGACTATAAGCCATCAAAATTATGGAGCTGAAAAAAAAAAAAAAAAAAGAGGAGATAAATATCATCTTAGAATACATCAAGAGAGAGATTTCCAAGAGACACAGGGAAATATCCACTGTGGAATTCACTGGGTAGAAAATTTAGAACACTGTAGACAAATAAAGGTGTCCACCTTTCAGAAAGACTCATTCAAAGCAGGAAAGGTAGAGAGAAGACTGTCAGGACAAATCATAGCATGGGACATCTAGCTAAAGAAGCATGGCCTGTTCAGTTTAGCAAAACAAAGGTTTATGGGAGCTATGGCCACTCACATGGGGAGGTTAAACAATGAATTACATGAGTTAAAGAAACACCAGAATGAAATAATATTTGTCTAGAAATGGAAATAAAAAGAAAGTTTTTAACAACAATTTGTAATCGTTCAGCTTCTGAAACACACTCCAAATCAAAGTATTGGAGATAGGAAACCTAACTGATTTTAAGACAGGGTATGGTTGGTTTATGAAATGGATAATGTGATGTTATAATAATCAAACCCAATATCCTGGGTGCTTTCTAGCCTAGGGTCTCTGTGTCTAGACTGAACATTACCACATTCAGCAGAATTTTTAAATTAAGAAAAATATTGTTACCTTTGGAACAGGGTTCAGCTGTAGTTTTCTATCTGTGTAATATTGACTGTGATAGAGTCTTACAGACTTGAATTTTACTGTAATACAAACACATCATGTAAAGATTAGCCAAAATGAACAAATACTTAAATAGTATGTGGTCTTGTAAGTGAACACTATTGTGATACGGTGCTGTGTGGGGACTAGAGGTGAACAGGCACAGATAACCCTTATCCATATGTTTTATCATATATAGGATATCAAGAGAATCTTGAAAGATTTCTGAAAGATATGGAAATGCTATTTGATTTAACTCTTCCTTGAAATTAAATGATATTTACCAATAGCTGCCATGCAATGGGATTTGGAATTCCATAGTATTCCTATTAATGAGGAAAGTTTTCCTGGCTTAGTAATGTTTTCCTTAAAAACAACAACAACAACAACAACAACAACAACAAAACAAACAAACAAACAAAAAAACCAAACCACCATGACTAGATATTAGAGTTTGCAAATTGTGATCACTGTTGTCCATTGCCAGCCAGCTGGCATATGTGGGTAGTGAAATATGTGGGTAGTGAACCCTTAATATTAATATCTACCACACAGTCCTGCCTGCGTAGCAGTTCAGATCCAAGTATTAAATATAACAAGCTCCTCTGGATGAGGCCTTTAGAGTACTTGTCTTGTCTTAGACACTGCCAGCAACCACAAGGTCTCAGGTTCTTTTGAGGTTCTGCTGAGCTCAAGCCAGGCAGTCACTCAGGTACTTCAGCTGAAGTTTGCCTTTATAATTGATTTAAGCTTCAAAGTTGAGCATCTTTCAGGATTGAGCCCCATGAATGGAAATTCTCATGTTCCAATCTTTGCACACAGGCATTGAAAATCCCATGACACTTTATACAAAAGGAAGAACGTTAACCCCAGTGTCCTTGCCAAATGCTAACTTCGTTAATTACAGTCTGCTTTCTTTAATTCTCCTTGCAGTTTTAATTAGATATAGTATTATTCTCTTCCTGTACCACATTGTCACTGGTTATTCCCACTAAATCATTTGCTGTGTTAAAGGTTGTTAGACTTTTGTCCAAATCTGGCTGCATTTTAGAAGCAGAAAAAATGAGTAATTATATCCTGCTATTTTTAATATGTCTGTGCTCACCCCTTGCAAGCCACTTGCATCTAAATTCTCAGACATACATATACAAATATATGTATCATCAATGCAAAGGTTGAAAATGATGTGACTTACCAGGACTTCTCAGAACATCACAGGTGTGAACAAGTGTAGCTCATGGCACCTGCAGGATAAATAGATTATTTCCTGGGACTGATGCTTTTTCATACCCAAATATCTGTTTCAACATCTCTAAACTGAAACAAGAAAGTGCTTTTGATGCAGTGTAATCAGATGCAGCTTTAAAGTGCTTTGAGATTCATCAGATTTGACAGTGTTATATAATCGTAAGATCACCATTGTACACGTATTATATAATTATACCATTGCAAATTATTTGTATGTTTAGTAAGATTGTTTTTTTTTTTTGTAAGATTATGTCAATATATGTATTTATCTTGTAAATTAGAACTGGAAGCTATTTGAAGCCTCAGTGCTGCAAAAAAAAATTCTGTTTACATGACATTGTAAGAAATAAATTACATTATGGTGTATAGAGATCCAGTGCATAACCAAGCAAACAGATTTATTTTAACATACTATTTCTATAATATATTGTGATATATATTTTAATTTTGCAATTAAAAACAAACAAAACCAAACTAAAACAAACAAAAACAGTTGTTTCCCAGTTGTCTACATTTCTAAAATAACTTCCTGCTTTGACAGACAAAAAAGTATCTTTCCTCATATTGTATCAAAATTGACTAATTTCTATTTTAAGTTTATTCTCAATGTTCTGTAACTGTAGCAAGGATTTTCCAGGGTGGGTATCAATGCAGGGCAAATTCAGGCAGAGAGTTGCAACAAAATACTGATATGTTTTTGACTTTGTATTTTTAACTCTCCCATAATCTTCAATGTGAATATTTGTCAGGAAAGATCCAATCTGCATTGCTCTGTTGTTCTTATGTGATTTTGAAAATAAGAGTTTATCTGGAAATTTGCACATTAAGAGCACAGTGAGGTTTTCGAAAGAAAGATAGATGTGCAAAGCCTGGAGCAGTCATTCCAGGCTTCTCTTAGCATCAATAAGAAGAAATAAGGGTGTTTTCAAGACAGGTCAGATTAATCCCCACCACCACCCCATTTTTTTCCTGATCCTGAATCTTGACACTGAGAGTTATTCCTAGCATGCTAATTCATAAAAGATTTTTCCATGTGTCACCATTTCACAGAATCATAGAATGGCTTGGGTTGGAAGGGAAGTTAAAGATCATCTGGTTCCAATGCTCCTGCCACCCACTAGACCAGGTTGCTCAAAGCCCCATCTGACCTGGCCTTGAACACCTCCAGGAATGGGGCATCCACAGCTTCTCTGGGCAACCTGTTCTAGTGCCTCAATACCCTCATAGTAAAGAACTTTTTCCTAAAATCTAATCTAAACCTACCCTCTTTTAGTTTAAAACTGTTAGCCCTTGTCCTATCACTACTCTCCCTGATAAAGAGTCCCTCTCCAGCTCTCTTGTAGACCCTGTTTAAGTACTGGAAGGCTGCTTTATAGCCTTATGGTCTCCCCAGAGCGTTCTCTTTATGCTAAATAACCCCAACTTTCTCAGCCTGTCTTTGTAGGAGAGGTGCCTTCTGATCGTCTTTGTGGCCCTTCTCTGGACTCACTCTAACAGGTCTACGTCTTAAGCTGCAGGGCTCAGAAGGGCTCCCAGCATAAGATTTCTGTAGGATCAAAGTGACCATAACTACATAGTCTAATTTACTGGTTGTTTTATACCCACTTTACCCTATTGTAAATGTGAAAATGTTGTTCTGGCTAACCAAGGATGAAAACAGTGTGTCAAAAGGAGATCACTAGTGGCTTTATCCACAAAGAAGACACTTAACCATCATAATGCTCATTACATTATATTTGAGATTTCTACTAAGTGCACAGGAAAGAAGCGGCAGTTGTTAGTGAGATTGGCACAACTTGTACTGAACAGGACCACCTAGACTGAAGGGTGACAGGAAGCCTGTGTCTGGATTGAATGTAGTTACAAAGGAAAGAATCTTTTTCCATGTGTCTTTTCTGTGGCCAGACAAGTAAGCTGTTTATTCTGTTATCCAATTGTTCAGTGCACTGGTTGAGATAGTAATAAACTTACGGACAGTCAAACATACAATTCTCTATTCCCCAAGAGTTAGTTAGCTAAGGGTTATTCAAAATGGTCATACTTTTCACACCTGTAAATGTTTCAATCAGAAAGATGGATTCTGCAAAACAGAAATTAGTGCTTTCCAGTAGGTGAATGATTGAGAATTGTGTGGGATCTCTGTGGCAGTGCTCTTGAATAGGTTTATGCTCTGATGTTTAAGTTCTGGATAACAATTTATTAACATTAGATAATATTAGATCAAAGTTTCTCTTTAATGGCATGTAAGAAAGCTAATTTTGACACTCAGTGATTTACATGTGATTAACATGTGTGAATCATTCTAATTAGTGAGGTTATAGGATTGTTGACATCAATAGATAAGTGACTGGGGTTTGGGTTTCATTTTCTTCATCTCTGCATGGAGTTATGACTCTGCTTTCCTAATGATTGATAAAAATTGCCAAATGATGAGGGGAGAAATGCTGGAGACTGTGAAACAAAGTTCATACAGGACATTTTGGGAAATGCTACATGCATTTTGCTGCTTGATGAAAGTGTTAATCCATCCAGCCATTGACACTCTAGCAGTTCTGCTGATGGACAGAATCATATGAATTTGTACCACTCCAGACAAGGTCAGCTGAGTTAAATGACATTACCTTCATCAACTGTTGTAATCTAATTGAGTTTAAGTGTCTACCTGTGGCTTTGAGTTTACTCACCCTAATTGTCACCAGAGAGCCTGTTTTGAATCCTCACACACTTTTGAACTTTCAGGTGTCTTGGCATTGTCTTTTCATTAATAGCCAGTTGGCCATTCCTAACCTTTTCTCTTGGATTTGGGCCTTGTCAATTGAATTCATGTCTTGTCAATTGAATTCTTGCCTTTATGCCTACAGACATTTAACTATACTTAGATCATAACGATGACAGTGATTGAAAATTAGAATCACTCATTGATGTTTCTCATGTGTTTATGTCAATCTGTGGTTTACAGTTCTGATTTTTTCACTAATGGTTTTGATAATCTTATAAATTAAAAAATTGACCTCCAATTTCATACAAATTACTGAGCTTTTACACAGCTGTGGGAACTATGTAAAATATGACATATATGACACTTATACATTTCTCATTTGTTAGATTATTAAGTTCCTAGCATTTCACAAAACTAGCCTAACCCCTAAAATAGTCTTATGCTAGTCCACCAAAATTAGTGTAGGAGTCACATTGACTCTCATTTTTTTATATCAGCACTAAATATGAAAATTCTGTTTATATATTATTTAAATAAGCCAAATTCATTTACATAAATGTAGTAAGTCTTTAAACGTGTTTAGGGCTAATATCGGTTTACTTTTGTAATATAGTTTTACTATCATTGAAACAAAGAAAATCTAAAGTTAAAGCTGCAGTGAATGCTGTAATACTTGTCAGTTTACTTCTCAGGAATGAAATGAAGGTACTTAACATGGAAATGTGCTTAGCTTTCAAATCATGCATATTAAACATAGCTTGTTCTTGAGTAATACTCATCTGAATTCCAAACATTCTTTAAAAAAGTATTTTCATTGAGAGATCAAATATTTAATCAGACTTTCAAAACTGACTTGGTGTTTCAATTTCTAATGGTATTTAAGAATTCTCAGTTCTTTTAAGTAATAGACCTATACAAATTTATTGGAAAATTAGCATGTTATTTATGTGTTTTCAAAAAAAAAAAAAAAAAAAATCCTGAACGCTTCATTACATTGTGGATTATTAGGAGAATTTAACACAAACTAGGCTCTCAGATAATTAAGAAAAATTATTATTAAAAAATAAAGTTAATTTACAATTTCAGAATTAATATAAAAATATAGTAAGCACTGCCATGAGATAATTTCACACTAAGCAAATCATTGGGAAAGTGTTTCCATTCAAAACATTCTAGGTGGAGGCGGGTGAAGGATGGTGTCTCTCACAGGTCCATCTTGGGACCAGTGCTTTATTAATGACATAGACAGTGGGATTGGGTGCACCCTCAGCAAGTGTGTACTTGCAGCCCAGAAAGTTAGCTGTATCCTGGGCTGTATCAACATAGGCGTGGCCAGCAGATCAAGGGGGCTGATTGTCCCCTTCTACTCTGCCCTCATGAGGCCCCACCTGGAGTGCTGTATCCAGGTCTGAGGCCTCCAGCACAAGAACGATGTGGGCCTGTTACAGCGGGTCCAGCACAAAGATGATCAGAGGGCTGGAGCACCTCTCCTATGAAGAAAGGTTGAGAGAGCTGGGGATGTTCAGCCTGGAGAAGAGAAGGCTCTGGGGAGAACTTATAGCAGCCTTTCAGTACTTAAAGGGGGCTTATATAAAAGATGAAGAGCAACTTTTTACATGGGCAGATAGTGATAGGACAGGGGAGAACAGTTTTGAACTAAAAGACAGGAGGTTTAGACTAGATGTTAGGAAGAAATTCTTCACTCAGAGGGTGGTGAGGCACTGGAACAGGTTGCCCACAGAAGCTGTGGATGCCCCATCTCCGCAGCTGTTCAAGGTAAGATTGGATGGGGCCCTGAGCAACCTGATCTAGTGGGTGGCATCCCTGCCCATGGCAGGGGGGTTGGAACTAGATGAGCTTTACGGCCCCTTCCAACCCAAGCCATTCTATGATTCTTTGAAAGCAACTTATGGTGAGGCTCACAGTCTCTACAAGAAGAGAAATGAATAGAGTATTAAAAAAGCTGATTCCCAACAGAACTGCAGTTGGTGTCTCAGTGACCTTCCTGAAAAATCCTAGGGTGTTTCAGGATCTATGGGTGCATGGCAGATCTGTAAAAACATGTTTTCTTCTTGGCCAGTTGGATCCAAACTCAGTTTTTGCTTTGCATTCTTATTCCCCTATATGTTGATATGCAGCTGAAACCCATACAAATTTCACTTGGAAATCTGCCCATAGAACAACGGCATGCTTTGACCCTTCACTTTCAATGTTACTTAATATTACATAAAGGCTAAGTTTCCATTTAGACACACATAGCTGCTTCTAAAGAACATCAGTTTCATATTCAAAAAACAAAAACTTTTTTTTTTTGTATTTAAGCTTTTTTTAAGTTTTTAAGTCTTTAACTTATTTTAATAGTTTTTTATTTTGTTTTGATTTGTTTTCTCTTTTTTCTTCTTCTTTCCTCCCCCTCCCCCTTAAGCTATCTAGCAACATTTTGGATATATATAACAGTGACCAGGGAATGACACCAGCTAATATGGGTCTCACAAATGCTTCTTGCCCAGCTAATCTACCAGTAAAAAGGGAACTCACAGGTAAAAGAACTCTGAGATTTCAGCATTTTATAATTTCAGAAGTGATGATGTTTGTCTTAAAAGTTGAACAAAAATTACTCATGAAATAAATCTCCATAATAATTCATTTCCTGAGAATTTTGCAGTGTGTAGTTTCATTTAAGGAAAAGAACAAAGACCATGAAGAAATGTTTTCTTTTTGTTCTCCTTTTTAGCAATTCAGAAACAATGTTTGCCTTGTGATTTTTATGAACATCATGCTTCTAATAAACCTAATTATTTTAGGAAACATAGTGGATTCTACCATATGTTGGCTCCTGATCAATGGTATAAATAAATTATCATCCATTAAATTTGTTCCAGGGTAGAACAAATGGTTCTTTTAAAAGCTTACAATAAGGCTATTCAAGGTAAATCTATATTAGTGGATTAACAACTTTAAAAGTTACATTCAATTAATCCAAAGAATGCTAACAACCATGTTCAGTTTATTAGTGTCACTCAGAGGAAACAGTGAGTTTGTTCAATATGAATATCTTAGAAATCTGATTAACTCTTGCATTACGGGATATACAAATCCATATTCATGTTAGTGTATTGTTTTATCCTGTTGTAAAGTACAGCATTTTGGAGAAAAATACTCCTCCATGGCATTTCTATATTCTTAAATAAAAAATGTGCAATAATAAACATCTTAAGTAACTTGCCAGACTTGCTCAAAAATTTAGTACTGGTAGAATGTAGATTTGCTTATGATCTTGTTTAATAATAAAAAGAATAATGAAATAAAATGACTAGAAGCCTGCTTTTTGTGAAAAGAGGCTATTTTGTAAAAGTGATAGGAAAGCTGGAATTGTAACTTAAGGACTGTTGTAATAAATGTTACTTTTTGTCAGAAGCAGATACACGGGCAATGGCCAAGGAGAGACAAAAAAAGGATAACCACAATCTCAGTAAGTATATGTTCATCTTCCATCTCATTAAATGAAATACAAAACTAATATACGTTAGCTACCATGTCTGCTTATTTTCTAGATCAGCATCTTGCCAAGATAATCAAATTGAACTCAGTCTGCAAACACAGCCAACCACACAGCTTTCTCTCCTGAACCAAATTTGTCTTTTTTTCTTTCAAAATACCTTAGATATTTTTAATGAATTTCTTTCCATATCATCTCCTGCTATTATGTTTATATTCAACAGTTCTATATATATCTTGCACACTTCCATTTTACTTGATATCTTTAAGAATTACAGTACAAAATAGTTAGTAAAGCAGGTAGATGATGAAAAAAAAAAAAAAAGAAAACAGTGATGGTCCAGACTCCTCACTCCTTACTTATTACTTGGATGCTTCAGTATCTCTCTTATCCAAGCATCCAAGACTATGTCTCTCTACAGGCAATTGAAAGAAAACAAAACAAAGCAAAACCACAACCACTTACAAACAGTAGTTAAGCACTTAAAACTGTGGAATTTGTATGTCACAGGAGATCAGGGCAGAAATGGATGAGACACACAGTGCTCTGACGACTCTGATACACAAACCCCTGACCTCTATAGGGTGGAATAGACTTCTGTTTCCTTTATAGAGAACAGTTCAGTAGTGTATGGATGATAGACATTTCAGTTCTAAAGAAACACTCTTCTGTAGTTTAGGCTTAGAACACAGTAAAAATTATAGTTCAGTGTTTAAATATTAAACTTGTAAAAATAAATGAGATTTTTATCTATCCAGATTAGAAAAAACATTTTTTATTGCTGAAAAAATATTGCCTGTAACATTAGACAATTTTTCCCTCCAAAGAGTAATTTAAAGCAAAAAATCTGAAGCATTCTTTTTGAAAGGTGTTGAATAAAACAATTGCATTTTCCAGTTCTCCTTTCCACTTCTCCCAGCAGAAATAACCTGTGAATTTATACCCAAACTGGTAATTAGTTAATAACCACTATTTAAAACTTTGTTCTCTGGCTGTTCCAGTGATCTTAGAGTTATGGCTTTACTTGCATGTACCTGGAAGTATACATCCTCAGATGCAACATGCTGGCAAACACTGCAGACAGCTTTCTGCTACTTAGACTCTCCAGAAGGCATCCTTGTTTCTGTCTGTACATTTCTGTGGATCACATACAAACCATGTAGATTTTTGCATTGTTGCTAGCTCATTTTCTCAGAAGTGCCACAGTAGCTGCTGCCTGTCTTGGGCAGAAATATGGAGTTTTTGCCGGACTAGGAAAGGCGATGGGTAGGAGTGGTCTGGAACTGCAAGAAGGGGAAAGGCAAGTGCAAGCGTACATTAGGGATGCCAGGTCTTACCATTGCCTCCCCCCCCCCCCCCCCCCCC
>VXAA01002796.1:214656-243721 GCA_013399115.1 Anseranas semipalmata | reverse complement strand
TCCTGCACACAGACATGTCTGTGAAGTGTCCTTCACCTCTGGAAAGTGAGCTGAAGACTGTATGCCAGGGTCATGGCAAGTAGACACATAACATCTCTTCTGGTTTGGCTCCACGTACATATTTCAGAGCTCAAAGACTTTCTGGAGATAGTTCTACTATCTGATGGTTTGGGTATATTAATGCATTACCTATAATGGTTTTATTAGTGTGATTTACTCTTTTATGGTACCAGTTTTTTTAGAGATGGTCTGAAAAATCAGTTTTTGGAACCTGCTGAGAATTATACCAATATTCGGGTTTCAGGTTGAATTAAGGTCCACATTTTACAGAAATGTTCTTATATCTCCTTGCACCAAGGAGGAAATAAAAAAGGTTTCCTTTTGAAAAGTTAGATACCCAATGAAACCCTGAAAAGTGATTTAGATCTAAGAAATGGAACCCTTCATGTAACATCAACAGTGTAAACCATTATTATTACCATTACTATTCAAAAAAAAAAACAAACAAAAAACACAAAGAATTAAAGGAATAATGTTTCTATGTTTTCCATGTCACAATTATGTACAAAAAATCCCCCAAAGCGATGAGATGTCCTTTGTGCCACTGAAAAATTAGATTTCTGCATGTGTAACTAGTTGGAGAAAAACTGGTGAGGAAGCAGTGGAGAATTCTCTCTAAATTAGTCAAATGGAGGCAGAAAGGTAACAGGCTCTTTGTACACAGACATTCCAGTCTGGATATCCATACAATGCCAAGAAACTGCACTGAGAACACAGTGGGGAGAGATGGGGATGGGGAGATGGGGGATTAATTTTAAGAGTCTTATCTTCTCTTTTCATATTTCTAGCTAAACTGCAAGTAAACCAAGATACCATACATAGTTTGTCATAGAAGCATAAATTTAAATAGTTTTTATTGTTTAAATGATATTTTCTTCATTCTTTGAGTGTTTTGAAAGTTATTTTAAGTATGCTTGTGCTGTCCACCATCAAAGGAAACAGATGAGGATGAAGTGTTTCTGGGATAAAATCTTCCTCTGTTTCAGTGAAGAGAGATGGCTGCTGCTAAGTCCTCTCCATGGTTTACAACAAAGCTGTTAACTACGGTCTGTAGCAGGAGTTCAGACAAAATGTTGTATGAGTTGTCCTGCATCTCTGTTGAACTCATCAGCAAATCCCAAATAAGCTGAAAACTCTAGTGTGGCAGCAGGGTGCAGGAAGAGTACATAAACTTCAGAACAAATTAAGTGTTAGCCCACATTTAAAGAATGTGAGACTATTTCATTCTCTAAGAGTCTAGTTGTAAATGGGGGGAAATCTACGTGCAGTGTAAGATACAGAGTTGTCACTAACCACGGAGTTTGTCCTGAGAGCGTGTCAGAGGCAGGTAAGAGATCATGTTGGGATTTCTGTTTCAGGAAATTTTATGTACATTGACTGACTCTTTTTTAACTAATTATAACAAAGTATGTTGACTTTCTGAAAGAATATTTCACCAGAGAAATAGTAACTGTTTCTTTTTAACAGTTGAGAGAAGAAGAAGGTATAATATTAATTACCGAATCAAGGAGCTTGGCACACTCATCCCCAAGTCTAATGATCCGTGAGTTCAACAATCTTTCCTATAATAATGTTTATGGTTCAAATACAGGAAAAAAAGATAGTTGCATATACTGGCCATAGGATTGACTGATGGGATACAGAATCTTCCATGCCAGGCCACTGGCTCAGATCAGGCTGTTAAGTAACAAACCTTTGACAGATTTTTGGTGCCTGTTGGGAAAACTTATGTGAAAGGATAATAAAATGAAAAAAAAAATCCAGAATGTTAAAGGGAGACAGACACACACACAGGGTGTGCATGTGGGGAAGAAGATAAGCCAAGGACATTGCAAGTGTGTATCTGGACTGGAAGATACACACTTCCAGTCTGGAGAAGGAAGGAATGACACTTGCAGCCCTTGCCATGGGCCCTCTAGTGGGATAAAACAAAATGTGTGTCACTGTCTGCACTTTGGCTATTCAAAACAAAACAAAAGAAAAGAAAAATCAGGTTAAGAGGCTGTAGACAGCATTTTTCAGAAGTCCTCCAGGAGCAAGTGCAGGGAAAAAGAAAGTCTTGAAATGCAAGGATGAAAATAATAATTTCTATAATTACTATAATAATAGCATTTTATACTAATGCATATACTTACAGTAACAAAAAATGCACATTGCTTAAACTATACCAGCCATCCCTTAAAGCTTGTATTTGTCTTCAATATGAAAAAAAAAAAAAAAAAGCTGCCTCAGTAGGAAAGACTGTTGTATGATTAGCAATAACGATTCAATGAGATATTTAATGTTGGACTTTAGCCTTAGATTTTTCATGTCACTCAGGGAAACCTCAAAACCATGTTCGTATCATGCATAAAATAGGTTATACAGATTCTGTCTTTATCATTTGCATGTCAGTGCAGACCTGCATGATGCTTCAAATGAAAACATCTATTGATATTTCAGCTTTTTTTTTTCCTTAGTACCAAGAAACACTTTATTATATTTAGGATTTCTATAACACTAGAAAGCTTTGTGAGACTTAGACACATGTACATGGTTGCCATAATAAGCCACTTGGAGTGAAACCACCAGAGAGAAAATTAACATGCCACAACCATTCTAGAGAATTCACAAACTCTGCTCCTTCTACAGCATCCATCCAAGGAAGATAAATGGGCATGTTCTTGTTATTAATATAGATTTGGGTATTACAGCTGAGTTAAAATAAGCAGTGCTTTAAGTGCTTAAATAAAGTTTTGACCACATGTGATCCCCTGCAAACACACACTGGTAAAAGAGTTTTAATTTTGCTGGAATATCTTTCAGTTTTCAAGACCATTTGGGCAAATAATTGAAAGATTTCTCAGAAAAACAGTGGATGGCACTGTTGGTTTGCAGGTATAAAGCAATAATGGAAGCAAGATACACTGCAATTAGAAATGGGCATGAAGTAGAAATTCCAGTTGTGATTTTCATTGCCTACAGAGGTGTTTCAGTTACATATTTTGGTCTGGATTCCAGTTTAGTTTATGAACTTATTCAAATCATTAATACTTAGATCAATCAATCAAGCTCTATTTAAAATGAATGCTCTGGACGTGCAATTTTGCTCCAGTAAGTGGATGATTGATTTTACTCATAGATTTTGGTGATGTTGCCTTGTAAAAAGATTTCAGGAAAAGATCCCTAAGACATCACCTTTTCTTGTTTTAGTCTCCAAACCCATGATTGAGTTCAACAGTGTGACATCCCCATAGCAGTTTGTGTTTACAAAAGCAAAAAGTCTGTCCAAAGGCCTGAGAATTGCTGTCGTCAAAAGGCTGGTAATCAGTACTACTTTTGAAAATGTGTTTATTTAAAAGCTTTCAAGTTGAACTTAAGAAAAAAGAGGCATCAAAAGGTGCTGGACACATTGAAAAATTAGGTTATAACATAACTTTGCTGTAGCTTAGTGACAAGTTAAATTAATCCAAAGTGTAAATAAATTTTTATATAAAAATTTGCAAATGGAAATACTCCAATTTGACCATGTTATTTTGTTGGCTGAACCGATCAAAATTATTGTTTCTTTCTGATATCATCCTGTGATGCCAAATCATAACTCAGAGTCCTTACCCTCTATTTCAGTTCTCGCTTTTTCCTTCATAACACCTTACTGTGCCTCCAATCTGCCCTCTTTTTCTTTGAAAGAAATAGATGTATCAGCTCTTACAATATTTTATCTGTAACATTTTATCACACATAGCATTTTCACCTTATATATTGATTTTAAAAGATTCTTCTTATAGTGGGAACTTAGCTGTAAAAGGAGAAACCTTACTGATGCTTGGACTAATGACAGTGAAATAAATCATCCTTTGCATTGAAGAGCAAATAGTGCTATAACTAAGTCATTGTGGTTAGCATGCCTGTCCCAGATGGCTTGCTTCAAGAAGATTACAGACTCAGGAATAGAAAAGGACATCTTCGATGCTATTCGGAAATCTTTTATGATTTATACTTCTTAGAAGTTTGGTTTTTAATTATTGTAATTTTATTTTATTATTTTATTTCACTTTTGTTTTGTTTGGCCTCTGCAGAGCCTCTACAGGGACTTTCTTTTGTATGGCTTAAACCCCTATTCTCCTTTTTTTTTTTTTTCTTTTTTTTTTTAGTTTTTAATAATTTAATGACAAAAAGTGTGAATTATGTTACTTAAATGAATGGGTATTTCAAGTTCAGTTCATCAGCATCAGAAATAAGTAAGGAGATAAGTCACAAAGAACTTTACCTCCTTCGTTTAGTTTTCAATGTTTAGATATCCAAGCGATAGATGCTTCAGAAATGCAAAACTCTTAGAATAATTCAAAGTTAGGATAAAAAGGCCCACAATTTGCAGTCATATTTTGCTGGAAAAAAAATCATAATCTCCTGCTTTAAATATACCTACTTTTCCATTCTTGGTTCCTTTGTGTTCAGCCTTTCAAAATCCAGTGGTTAATGGGACTTCCTATTGTGATAGAGGCTGGGAATGACAACTCAAGAACTGTTTTATGGTAGCTAGACTGGAATTGTCAGAAATACGAAGAAAAAACATCTTTCATTTATGAATTCTAGTCATTTTACTGAACTGAGATGCCAAGAGAACCACTGAGGGTTTGGGCAGAATTAGTGGATTGCTCTCACTTTCTCTCTGCTCTCTGCATCTGTCTGTACCTAATGTTCTGTCTGTTGTCTGTGGACAGACCCTCTAATGGCCAGCATGGCTGTGCTTCTTGTAAACGAAAAGCTTGTGTACACTCACACTATTATAAAATGGAAACTTGCTGCCTCTTTCAGGAGAATACACTTAGTAATTGTACAGGTCATCAAAACAGGTACAAAGTCCTTCAAAGTATTTCTTTGAACAAGCTCAGTCTAAAGCTTATTTCTCAGAAGCAGGGAAAGAAATGGTCTGCAAACATAGTTTCAACTTCACAAATGTATTTGTTTCTATTAACTGCTCTGCAACTGGCAAATTATGTGACTACTACCTGCTCCCAAACTCTGCTTTCATTAATTAGTTTTAATCTTAGATGATCAGATGCTCATGTCCCTCCTGCAGAAGTCCTTCAGCTTGTGCAAACTAGTGAAGCTCCTTTGACTTCAACAAAGATACCTTAATGGAAGTAAGCTGATGTTCAGTCTCATGGTTATGTTTCTTTTCTCCTAAATGAGGAACTCTCCTAGATGAGAATTTCAGTAAATTCCTGAGCCCTTGAGATTTGTAGAGAGATTTAGCTGGTAAACTTAAGCAGAGCTAGGGTTTAGAGCCTAATAAAACACAATGTGTTTTTTACTTATTTGCTAATTTTCCATGCAAATCACATTAAGTGTAGCAGACCTCTGTTAATTAAGCTAGATAATATGTATGTAGCTTGCTTAAAATTTCAAATTATTGTACCACATGTGCAAACACACAAAGACACAATCCTCCTTTGCAGAGGTCACTGCTAATTCCCAGACCTGCAAAACTTCTTACTGCTCTCAACTGACTTGTTTCACATGTAGATTTTCCCCTGTGTGTCAGTATTTACTGGATAGAGTCTAACATATGTACAATAAAATTGAAGATTAAAAAAAATGGAGAGGCTTAAAAAGCAGTGAAAGAGTCTCCAAAGACTAGTTGATCTATATCTGTGTTGGTAGTTATAAATGCAACTGTTTTATCTATTTTTATAAAGCAGTTTCCAATTAAACGACTAACAACTACCAGTGACTGCTCGCTTTTGAAAGGTTCTCAAATGAATTTGTAGGTCTTGACATTATAAACTCTGCCTCTGTTATATACTGAGCAGGAGCAATACTTGTCCCAAAAAACAATGAACAATTTCCTAGTACCACTTTTATAATTTTTCATATAACTTTATTGCAGCCAATTTTGAATTCAGCATTTTCAGAGGGAAAAAAACAACAACACAGAAAACCAATAACTAATGGGAGAATTTTACAAATTCTTTTTAGGTACTTGCTTTTCTTGGATTGAATCTGTTTTTCAAAAGCTGAATATTTTTTCTTCCCATCATAAATGAATCTGCTTGCCTGCCTGCTCAGCAGAGGTATACACATTGCAGACAATTGCTAGGCAGGCACCTCCCCCATGCTATTCCCACCATTTCTCTTCATCCTCACTAGTAACATTGCTGCTCTTCCAGCCCTGTGCATCTCCTCCATAGGGCCTCTGTTTCTCCAAAGTGCAGTCTTGTCACTGCTCTATGGAGTCTGCCAGGCTAGAAAGGATGGAGAGTGTCTGTGATGCAGAACCAGTATTTCTTTTGCTCCTGGTATAAATAGTGAGATACAGAGTGAAATATGAATTGACTTTGAAGGTTGCCAGCTGATCCCTTGCTGTATTGCTTCCAGACATAGGATGATGTGGCTTGAATATCCCCCATATAATAAGATATCAGTGAGTATATGTATAAAGAGAAGTAGAAGATATATGGGATACATGTGTACACATACATGCACACACACACACACATAACAACAGATGCATAAATAGCATTTGGGAAGAATTCTGTCCTTGCATCAGATTTGTTCTTGCATACTGACCAGCAGATGTATTGTACATCACAGTTCATTCAGCACAGACCTTCAACAGTTTAATGGAAATGGTTCAAAGTCTCTTAAGTGATAATAGCAACCATAGTGTTTTCATCCTAGATCTCCGTGATAGTTTTGTCTCTCAAATTAGTAAATATTACTACCAAAGGTATCTATACTTATATATCTCATCCAAGTTGATCATATCTATCTGTCTGGCAATTTTAATCCAGGAATTAACTCTTCAGTAATGATTTATAATATGAAAAAAATGTATCATTACCATATATACATAAAAATTCAAACTATCAAGGCAACATGAACTAAAAGTAAGCAATTTCACAAAAGTTGTTGGTTATGTGTAAACTGAATGAATTTCATGATAAAAAGATTTCAAATACAGTCATGAATATCTGGCTTATTCATATGTCAATCAGAAAAATTGACTGAAAAGCATTTTTATCTGAATTTGATTTTGAATTCATAATGCTTCGTAACTGACATGAAGTTGTGAAATCACTATTAAATATTTGCTAAAAGTGTGATATATACATATTTTTCTGCTTCTGTTAGATGTTTTAAGAATTTCCTTTTTTCCAGCTATCGCTTAATAAGTAATTTTATAGTACTACATTTTCATGTTTAGATCATCAATCCAAAATTGGCTTAGCTTGGTCTGAATTACATGCAAGGAGGAGCTGATCTGAGTGCCTAGTCAGATTTTGCTTCTCCAAAGTTCATGCTATAAGTATTCTTGTTACGGTTGCACTTTTCAAAGTTGCTATGAAAATGTCCTAAATCAGTCATATTCACTTGAAATTAAATAAAAAACTAAGGTAATTCAGAGCTATAAAAAACATTTTTATATCTGAGATGACAGTGGAGATTCCCCTTTTGAAAAGTTATTGTAGCCTTTTGAACTACACAGCAAGTCAGGCTTGAATAGAGAACTCTCTATTTAAGAAGTTAAATAATAAATAAGTTAAATAATAATAAGTTAAATAATAAATAACTCTCTAAATAGAGAGTTTTCTATTTAGGCAGTCAGCATTTTACCCAACTTTCCACAGGGCTGGAAAAAAAAAAAAAAAACAAGAAAACACCAAGATTACAATGGGTAAACATTTGAGCGGAAAAATAAGCATCAGATGTACTAAAAACCTTCCCTAACCTTTTCAGTTTGTACATGGACATCCCACGTATGAGGAGAAAGTCCTGTCGTAGGAGGGAGGCCACAGGATGCCAGCAGGAAAAATGTTCTGTTCTCCTATAGGCAAGAATGACAGGGAGAAGAAGAAGGGCAGAGGGACTGCCAAGAGATGATTCAGCTATCATGAGGGAGACAGGCTCTGTTCTTGGCTCCTGTTTCCACCTTTGCTTAGTTTTCCACCCAGGGTTAATCTAAATAAAAATACATACCCACTTCAGAGAGCACTCTATGAAGTTTTGGCTTTGCAGACAACGGGGTCTGAGGCAATATCCATTTTCTCTCTGACTTCCTCACCTTCTAAACCCAAAAGTTGTGTATTCCTGGCCCTCATGGCTGAGAGGAGTTTGCTGGAGCCCCATGGTTTGTGTGCTGCCTGGAGAGGAAGGAGATGTGAATTCCAGCCTTCTCTGACCATAAAGCTGGTTCTCCCAAATCTCTAACAAATGATCTAAATTCTGGGGTATGGTTAAACTCTGTGATGCTCTGTCATAAATCATTTTGATTACTTTTCTGAGCATCCTTAAAGCTATAAGCTCCATAAGGGTTCATAATCATTCACACTGAGTCCTCCCCAAATCCTGTATCTGCCCAGCACTTGCCCTTTACATTGAGTAGAAATACAGCTATGTTGGTGGAGATCTTTAAGGGTGCTTGCCTTTGGGGTAAATGCATAAGGCTCCTTAGGTGCTTACTCTGAGAGGCTGAATGTAAAACATAGACACTTCCACAAGAAATAAATCTACTCCAGATCACAATTTGACTCACTCAGCATGTGAATAGGGTGAGGTCTTATTAACTAAAGCAAACAATGGATAACAGAAAATGGTAACTGATGAGAGTATATTTGTTTTTGACTCTATAAATGCCAGGGTATAAGTGTACATATTTGGAACAGATATTAAAAAAAATGCCCTAAGTTGGTTACTTCTCAACCCTAACCTCAGATTCTTAAAGGTTTAAATAGATTTTTCCCTCTCAGGCTTGATTTATAACACCAGAATGTCTATCAGCTTTCTGCTCAGTTTAAGCCACCTTGCAGTGAAGTGGGTAGTTTGGGTAAACTCTTCTATATGTATATTTAATGCAGCACTGCCCATCCCAGTATTATAAAATACTGAACTTTATCAGAAATTCAACATTTTCAGCAAAAATTATTCCTGTTCCAAGGCCTCTAAGACCTTACATAAAATAATATATAGGAAGTTAATAAATGGATGTTTGAAAGTCCTTGAACTCATACTAAGTTTAAACAAGTGCATTGTTAGTAAGGCTGTTTGTAAGCTGGTAGTTAAACCACAGTTTCCTGAAAGAGGGATGTGTTAAATCTTTTTTTTTTTTTTTTTTCCCCCAAGATTTTTATTTTAAATTGGGGGCTGTATGTAGCTGTGGACTTTAACCTGATTTATATTGTTTCAAGCTTGTTGAATGTGCTTAAGCAAGAACTTTTTGCCATACCATAGCCATTGTTGTTACCAAACCGTGGTTTGTCTATCATCAATGAGGAGTGGCATTCAGCACAGACCATTTTTTCCTCAACAAGCATAAAAGCAACCTCATTAGTAAGTCAGGTAAAAGGAGTAGTATATTTGAAATGATCTTTAAAAATTTAGGCTTAAGTCCTCAGTAATATATATTTCCTAGTTCATTAATGCAGAACTACTGCACATAGATTTTAATCTTAGAGTTAATAATAAAAGCAATTTTCACTAAAAATATAAAAACTGTAATGGTAGAATCATGATATTGCATTTAGCTCTCCCACAAAAAGTCACTTTATTACTTTCTTTTGACACTTATTTTCATTCTGGGATTAATTTTACTATATAAGGGCTTCTTAACTATTCTATTAAAATTTCCATTCAGAAGCAATAATATCTAAGAGTGAATAATAGTCATGTAAATCATTATTTCATATTAATGTAAAAGATTTTGTAAGTTCTTATGAATTCTGCTGACATGCACAATTGTGAAAAGGTTATCTCTACATTCTGCAGTGATATGCGCTGGAACAAAGGAACTATTTTAAAAGCATCAGTGGAGTACATCAAGTGGCTACAAAAAGAACAACAGAGAGCCAGAGAATTAGAACACAGACAGAAGAAATTAGAGCACGCTAACAGAAGACTTCTACTTCGAATTCAGGTTTGTATGAGTGTTGCCATGAACTACAAAGCTTTCTCAGTACTTATCCCTCATCAAATTTTATTAATCTCTATCATTTTTACCAAATGTCTCTTACTGAAAATGAATTAGTTTTCCCTGTTTATTGCTGTGTTGGGGAGGGGGCATTTTTTTAGATTTCTAGGAAATTTCTTTCATGATTAGACCTTACATAAAGGAACATGCAGAAAGTTAATGAAGTATTTGTACAAAGAGTTTACTTATGTATGTATTATAGCTTGAGAAGGACAAAAAAGGAAGGAAAAGGTACATTTCTCCTGCCAAAAATCAATATTGAACGTAAAATTCCTTTCAGTATATTCATTTCCCTTTGTAACCATTTCACACGTTACACTTTCTTGGGTATAGTGTGCCATGCTATACCTGCTCGTGACACAGAGCAAGAGAATATGGTGCTGCATGGCTTGAAAGGCATATATGAACATATACACATGCAGTGATGATATAGATAGATATAAAATTAATCACCATATATATTGTAATTTACAGATATATCTATATATCATAAGCATCGTAAAGTAAAGGATCTTTTGTTGCTCTGGATAGCAGTGCATAACAGACTCAAAAGTTGCAACAGTTTTCTGTCACCTTTATTAGGTCCACAAGGCAATGGTTTCAGAAAAGCTGTCCTACATTTTATGTTCCCTGCTGCTTAATGACAGCAGTGGAATTGAAAAGAAAACTAACTCTGGTGGCTCATTGCAAATTTTCATAGATTAACAATTTTGTATTTTAAAACATAGTCTCACACTGGACTAGAGGTATAATTAATTTACATGTATGATCTGTATACTTATTGCAATAGTTCTGAAGACATTATTTGTCTTCCAAAGTCATCTATTTATTTATTTTTTTTAACCTTAGGAACTAGAGATTCAGGCACGTGCTCATGGCCTTCCAGTCATATCTTCACTCAGTGCTGTAGATTTAGCTGCACAGGTCATCAAGCAACAGTCATATACTGAGGAGAACTCTGTAGACTACTCTCAACAAATGACTTTGGCACATGGACAAAATTCTGATGTTTGTGATGGATCTACAGCCTTTTCTGATCCACTTTCACACTTTACCGACTTGTCCTTCAGTGCAGCTTTAAAAGAAGAGCAACGACTAGAGGAAATTTTACTGGATGACACGGTATCACCATTTGGAGCAGACCCACTCTTGTCCTCCACATCCCCAGCTGCATCGAAAGAGAGCAGCAGGAGAAGCAGCTTTAGCACAGATGATGGAGATGATTTATAAAAGCAGAAAGGGCCTCACGCTTACTTAAACCGCTTGCTAAAAGACTGAGTTGAATGTTAGCATGGTGTTTGTGCTTGTTTCAAATACGAATATCGAGAACCACTGCAAAGATAACATGCAAGGGTTTAAATCAGCCCTTACTTCACAGGAAAATGAGATGGACATGAACTCATATCACTTTGCCCCAAATTCACACCATCTATTCACAGCTGACATTTGCACAAATCTTTCTTCACTGGAAATGTTTTTACAGTTGTTCCATGACTTTTTACAGCACTATGAATATGGTTACCACATAGGGAATACCTATGTTACAAAAATGTATTCAGACTCTCATCAATCTGCATTTACATTTATCTGTTATTAAGATGAGTTAGTCATTTGCTATTTTCTTTTATATATATATATATAACTAAAAATTTTGTATTAAAATTTTGTATTAAAAATTCTACACAGCATGAGAAACTATAGGGAAATATTTAAAATGTGAACTATAAGGATGTTACAAGTTCTAATATCTGAAAAAAAAAAAAAACAGATGGCAAAGCATTTGCACAAGTGAAGTGAGCATGAATTTAAAACCGCTTAGACTTCTCTTTAAAATGAGAAAATCCATTCAGTTTTTCATGGAGTCCTGTTTTTTTTTATTATTATTATTATTATTTCATTTGTAGAAAAAGATCAGACTTTTAATATATATTTTAATGATACAGAAGAAAAATGGAAACTAACTTAATGACAGAGACTCAAAGGAACTCAGACAGAAAAAGATATGACAGAAAATGTTTCAGCAGAAAGTGTTCAGAAAGACTGTATGGATGTACAAGACTGAACAATGATACTCCACATTACAATTAGCACAATTTAAAACAAGCACTACTAGTAACAGTGCTGTGTCAGCTGCTTATAGCAAGAGTATTCAAACTGTGTCCTTCTTTATGTGGAAGGGATCAAAATATTGACACATGACAGTGTGCTTCTAGACAGTCCTTTCAGTTTGGCAGCACACTAAGGTTTTTCTAAAGGGATTCTTATCTTATTCCTACCCATGCCTTTGATCCATCTGGAAATGGAGGAAAATGACCAGAGTCCCAGTACACTTATTGAAAGAAAGAGAAATTAATTTCAAATTTGCAGAAAAGCCAGGAAGACTTCAAACCAAAGGGGATATTCAGAAGTACTGATGTGATGCACTGCTTTCCATAACTTGCATACTAGGAGTGGGCATTCACAAAACATGTTTGATGACTCAATAAAGACATAGCATTTCTATACACAGTGAAATTCTGGAGGATTATGTATGTTCCTGGAGTACATGAAGTGCAGTCATTCTAACTGTAACATTAATACATGGGAAATAAGCTGGCATAAGTTCTTCATAGCTCTTCCTCAACCAAAGCCAAAAGAACACACCTGGGAGTCCTCTAACAATTAAAAATATATTTCTAAAGTATGTATTAAGTTTTGCTGTCACTGAGCAGACATCCCCAGAAATGTCACATGATCAGGAAGAGAGGTGAATGGATTTCTCTTTTTGTGAATGGCTTAAATGTATTTAAACATATTATCCAAGAACGGAGCATTTGTTTCCTCCTGTTGCGTCTTCTGTTATTGGTACCTGGGTCCACCTAATAGTCCTTATGAGATCTGCACTCATCCAGGGCCATAGCCCATTCGATGACCAACCTAGATTGTGTCACAGGAGTTTCTTAACTGGAAAGTTAGCAGTAAAATAACAAATTACATCTGGAAGGGTATGAAAGACTGTGAGTATCCAACTTCATGAGAATATTTATGTCTTTAGGAAACTCGATGATTTCAGTAAGCCTATGCAAACTACTTGGATATAAGCTGAACAGAGCAGAATTGATCTTCTTGTCACATATGTGTGGGTTCCCAGATAGTCCAGGACAAGCCTGACCCTTCTTAGACATTGTGATATGCTTCCACTGTATTGTTAAAAAATAATAAAAACAACAAATAGATTTTTCTTTTCCCTTCCCTTCCCTTCCCTTCCCTTCCCTTCCCTTCCCTTCCCTTCTCTTCCCTTCCCTTTTCACCATGGAGGAAAGGAATAGAAAAACAAATTAATATTAACAAAAGGTAATTGAACATGTGACTGACCTGCATTTTAATTGGAGTGCTTCTATAAATTAGGTTTAATAGAACTCACTTTGTCATAGTTTTGCCAAAGACTAGCTAATATTGATATTTAAACACAAAGTATGATGAATTGAAAGTAACATTTATGCCCACATTATGTCTAGTGTAGGATGTGTACTGTCTATGTCAGCTGATGAAAGGAGGGGATACTTGGTTGACATCAAATGCCATTTGTCCTTGTACTGCAGTTTCTACTACATTGGTTTTAAATACAACAGTGTGGATTACTCATAATGGAGAAAAAGAAATTAAATATGAATGTATTACATGATTTTCCCATTGAACTTTTACATGGGAGTTAGACCACATTTCTGAACTATATTGACTTTAAATAACATCCTGAGTTTCATCACTTTTATAAGCACTGTTCTAAAAAAAACGTTATAGTACATCCATTAAATTTTTTAAAGTTGATTTTCATTCTTCTGACAATTGCTTTAGTCTAAAGCACCAGATTTTTTTTTTTTTTTTTTTCTCTTCCTGCTTGAGAAACCTAACAAGAGACAGGAAATGCTCCTTTCACGATACATTGTATTGCATCTACCATTAAGCATATACAAGCTGTCTTCATTCACACATAACCCTGAACACCCCCACACAAAACACTAAATGCATCTGTACCTGTAGGTGTGTATTATGGTAATGTTGTTTCACTACCATTAAATTTTTTTTCTAGTAAGAAATCATCATAATTAGTGTTTTCACTAATAACAATGACCTGTATTACACCATCATTCTTGAAATTAAATGGTGATACAGGGCACCAGAAATGATAAGCTAGGGCACCACATAGGTGGTGCTGAAGATATTTAGGAGAAATTTGTGCTGGTAACTGTATCCCAGACTTTTTGGAATAAGCAGCCTGTCTCCCACCTTGACTTGATGAGACTGCTGTGAAGCTGGGAAGGCTGTTGGAGCGGAGCAGAGCAGAGCACATTGTCTTCTGGCTTACACAGAGGAGAGGGATTGTATGACTACAGGGACAAATCTTGATGTCCTTTCTTAGGCAGAATTTCTTTCCTATGCGTGGGAGTTATACTGGACTAAAATGTGGTGCACGCAAAACACAGTTTTAGCTCTTTCCTATACAGATCTGTTTAATGAAATCTCATGAAGAAGATGCATAATTTGTCTGTGGCTCTGGGCCTGGAAAAGAATTTAAAGATGTACAGAGTTTGACCTCAAGTAGGGCATGGGTGAGGAGAACTGGCTATTTTTGTCAAAATGTATTAAATCAGGATTTCTTGCTTGTTTTCAGTAGCAGCTGTTCAAAGCTGGTGGACAAGTTCTCACAGAATACACAAACCAGCAGACTGATAATTATACAAAAGGAAAGGGAGCTGAAATATTAACATCTTGTTTAATTCATGAAATGGATATAGATACTATACTAAGAACAGAAAACTAAATTATTTCACTGTGCATAGCGTAGATAGTGTGAAAAGCTACAGTAAGTGCAAACAGTTTTAACAAACAGAATACAGTTGTTTTATATAGTAAAATAACTAAATATAATTCAGTCATTTAATCTTAATAAGAACGCTGTTATTGTAATACCTTTTGACTTTAATAGGGCTGTATATATGAATGGAGGATATAAAATTATTGTAATTTAAAATTATGTTAAGTCTCTTAGATAAGTAAAGGCATTTACATTACTATTATGAGACTGTAGAATATTTTTATAATAATTGCTATTTTTCATTGTTAACCATATAGTATCTTGTTTTCTAAGTCAATGTATGCAGACAGAATGTACTTTATTACACACTGTATATACAATCTTTTTAAAATTACATTTTATACATCCTGGTATTTTATGTTTATTATATGAATACAATTAAAGGACTGAAATTAAAACATTTCTTTATATGTCTCTTGTGAAACTTCACTATCCAGTCCCACAAAGAATGCCATCACAAGACTATATAATAACATCCGCTAAGAGCATCTGAGATACCTAACAGACAAAACACTTCACAACTGCTAAACATTTAGTCCATTATGATACATCATGATCCAGTAGCCTCCCATTAATAAAAATAATTGATACATTCTTTAATATGGTCTCCTGCCATCTGCTTATTCCTGCTGCTAAGGCTTTGATTTATGGAAAGTGTTTTCAGAATGTTGCAAAATTGCTAGCAGGCATGATGATATCAGTTAAATCACTAAGAAGCTCTACAAAAAACCTTTTAATGTACTAGATGTTCCCCAGACAATTTAGGATAAACAGAATATTGTATTTTAAGATGTAAAACATTTTTTTAAAGCCAATAATTAGGTAGCATTTTGTCACTAAAATATATTCTTACTTAATAAATTAAGTAAGGATTTGGGTTGCATTTTGAATTCCTAATATCAAAAGTGCTGCTTTCTTTAGAATATATTTGGTGCTTTCTGTGCATGACATGATGTAAAAATTGTTAAGTAGTGATATATGTTTCAGCTATAGTTTTGTAATTGTTCATTTGTTTTATGTAAAGTAGTGCTCATTGTTTGTGTACATCAGATAAACATTTTATTTGTAATAAAGATGCTCTCTAGACTCTTTATTTCATCAAATCATTAAGACATCCCTATCAGTATTAAAACAGAATAATATTATAAATATTATTTAAAGTTCAGTGATTAGCCATGGAAGGATGCTTTGATTTTTTACATATTCATGATGCACTTAGGATTTGATCATAAAAGGTACTCAGTTCCTTTGTGAGGGACTGAGAGCCCACAGTGCACTTTGAAGAAAGGCAATGCTCAGCCTGTTGCAGAATCAGATTCTTAATGATTAAATAAACAGCATCAGAAAATAAAATCAAAAGTTATTTCATAGATTAGAAAAGCACTATATGATACATTGCTTGATTAAAAGTAGTGATATTTGCAATTGACAGACAAACAGATTTGATGTCAGCATCGTCTGTGCTGACAACCAATGGGAGATTAGAGGAAAATGTATGAAGTTGTGATAATTATCAGACCAGAAGTCTAATTATAAAGGAGGCTATGGTAGTGAAGTATGCTAAGGTTTATTGGTTAAATCACTGGTACCCATCAAGTTAAATATATATCAGTTTCATTAATTGGCAACCACAAGACAAGTGTTCTATATTCAGGGTGGTGATGATTTTGATATAATCCACCACATTGTGGTTAAGTATATGATTCATATAATAAGAAAAAGGTGCCTCCAGGCTATTGTTCCTAGCATGGATTAAAATTTACATATTGCTTCTCCTTATGTCAAAACATCTGGTGCCTGCAAATGCTAACATTTCGTTAAAAAGTTTCACAAGATAGGAAAAGTGGATTGGAAATATTGCATGTGAATCATTCAAGCATTATAATGGAATAAGAGGCTGAGTTATGAACAGGCAGATTGAACAATAGCATAGTCAAAGAGATTCATATGCTTATGAGTTTGATAGACAACACTTTGTATAAGAAGGGGAAATGCCCCAAATCATAAGAAATAACCATTTTTTTTAATGTCCTTGAAATATATCATCTTGGTTCCTTTCCGAAATGCATTTTTTTTTTTCAAAATAAAATCCATGTACCTAAGTGGATGTACTTAGTGCTAAGATGATGGCTAATACCTTCATTTTGTTCATGCATTTTAGTATGTTGGCATTCATTTTCCTATCTGCCATATAGTTTCATCAGAAAATTGCATGACTTTTCTATCTATAAATACATATTACAACACTACATCAGAGTATATATAGCAGGGTACATCGCAAAAGATTTGGACGACCAGTTATCCTAATGATCCTAACTCCTTCAAAAACCTACCAATCCCTGCATCAGCACCCAGACTTAAGATCTTTTTCCTGTTGGTGGGACTTGAAGTGTTAATTTTGACTTGTAAGAAAAATATATTTTTCTGGTGCTAGGTTATCTGAAAATCCCCATCACAATTTGCTGCAGTTAGCAGAAGCATTAATATTGGAAACTTCCCTTTATGTGAAAGGAGGCAATAAACAGAATATTTTCCATGAATTTTTCCCAGAATACTTTCCCCTGCCGATACCTCAGGAATATCCTAAGAATGAGTGTCCATGCAATGTAGATGGTGTTGATGGCAACAGTTCTTTTCCACAACCAGTCCCACTGTGGGCACAGTCGAAAGAACAAAGCTCCATTCTCCATCCTGAGGGGACGGCACCTCTCCCCAGCTCCTTTTTCCACCCGAATTTCTTCCTCTGAGCTGGCACAGGTCTCCTAACTCTCCTGCCTCAAATCCAGAAGGTGGTTTGAACAAGAGGGAGGCAAACTTCTGGTGCAGGCCAAGAGCTCTCTCTCCTACAAACCTTGTGAGAACATTGACTTTGTGATGGATGTGATTTTCTTGCTTGCCTGTTTTTGATCATTTTACATAAGCATGTATTTGTATGTTCTATTTACTTGCAATGGTCTTGCCTTCAGTGACCACATTGTTCTAAATTATTTGAGTTTAATATACAGAATTTGGAAAAATCTTGTAGCTAAATATTTCACATTCTCTCCCAGGAACAGACTGAGTTAAAGGAGAAGTGTCTTTCAAAAATATAAGACAATAACATTAAAAATTCTGAATATGATGTCATTTTGACTCAATTAGTTGATCCATGGCATGGACACCTTTCTTCATCATTACGGGGAGTAACCTCACCAAGAAAAACTCCTGCATCACCACAGAGCCATTAGGAAAGTAAAGCAAATACCTGGAGTTGTTGCAGAAATACCATTCCATCATTTCCACTGGAAAACAATTTCTACCACAGGACAGCTAATATTCCCAACCAGCTTGCTATAAAAATGAACCAACACAAATAAATTTAGTCTTACTGTGCGGTAAAGTAAGAATGGTCAAATTGTAAGCATGGAACAGAGAACCAACTTTTGCAATAAACACTCAAGAAGCATTGTCTCCACTTGGTAATTTATATTTTAAATTATACAAAATTTGAACACCCCCCCCCAGCAGTGGGTAAGAGCAAGAGAAAACAAAGACTGAGACAGCTAAAGACAAGAAGCATGGAAAAAAAAAGAAGGTACATTCTTGATCCCCAAATGTCACAAACAGGAGCTAATGCACCAAGGGAAGATCTCTGCTCAAGGAAAATTTCAACCTGTGAGGCAGGCATGGGAGCACCAGGCTGGGCTCTGGCAGAACCTGCCCCTTCCTTCAGGAAAAGAAGGAGATTATTGTGGCTCTCCTCAGCCTATTCTCAGCTTCCATGTGGTAAGCTATGATAAGTGCCTCTCCTCACTCACTTCTCTCACATCATTCTTTCTCTTTCATTACCTTTTCCAAGGTTCTGGAGGACAAAACACAATCTTTGTCCCTCCCTGCTTTGCTGTTCTTCTTCCTCTAGAGGCTGGTGCATCAGCTGGAGCATCAGCAACTCCTCGCGGTTGTCAGAGCCCAGCTGCAGCCTCAGCTGAAGCTGGGAGATCAGTCAGTGGTTTAGCAGGTTGGTAGCTGTGAGCCAATGCCAATGTATTACTGGTGACAAGTAACCATATGATTATTTAAAAGGACAAAAATGATTTTCTACATATCTTCACCCTCAATATTACCAAGTGTGGGAGTAAAATAAACTTTGTACTTTTAGTCTTGCCAGTTCAGAGGAACTAAATTAGTTCTGAAGCTCTGTGTATTGGAATCCAGTAGGAAATAGATGTCAGGTTCCCTTATACCCCTGAAATCCCGGACTTTTGGTGTTACCCATAGGTACATATTTCATGCTCTTGATAGCCTCGCTGTTTTGGGCAGACTGTTTCCATCAAGGGCCTCCTAGCTTTACCTAGCTTTTACTTTGTGCTAAATAAAGGGTTTTATGCCTCAGCTCTTGCACCCAAAGCACGAAATTATCTTTTCCATAGGCCAATAAAAATATGCTCATTACTGCCTCATATAACAGCCTCCTGTCCTATTTTGCAGGTGTAGCAAGACAGAGAGGTAAGTACCTTTTGCAGGAAAATACTTTTAAAAATGTATCTATTTGCTCCGTCCCCTTCAAAGCCCGTTTTCTGAAGCAGATGTTTACAGTCTGAATACAGGCCACACATTACTGCATTTTGGGGCGCTAACTTCTTAAGCAAACCAAGAGGAAGTGATTTGAGACTGAGTGTTTCTATGGGACTATAGCTTTGCTATTATTCTTTCTGTCTTTGCTATTTTGCTATTTTTAAAGTGCTTGTGTTAGACTATGGTACCAGCCAGAGAATTTAAACACATAAACAGACACAGTGATCTGATTGACAGTTATTGCCCAAATCAGATTAATTGGATTTATATAATTACTCTAAAATATGGGCACAGATTCTGTGTACTGAAATAATTAAGATCCTCAATGTCCTCCTCAAATTCAGTGGGCTGGTAGGGGAGTAAAGGTGCTATTCAGAGAGTGGCACAAGGAACTGCTCCTGTAGAAAGCATTGCAGTGGTAAGGCACTTTCCCAGGCTTAGAGACCTGGGCTGCTTTCTTCCTTTATGGATCAGCTTCATAAACAGTGCTTTTCTGTTCCATCAATGGAGTACATCTACTAGCAAGAGGCTGTGGATGTCCTATTCCTATTTAGCACAAGGTCCTATGGCATCTTCCTCATCTATAAAATACAGGGATATCTAGGTCTGTATTATAAATAATAATACATGTATGTGGTACATGATTCTAATGATGTAATTCAGTTTCAGGTTTTTACTGCAATTCATAAACTGCTTCAACAGACTTCTTGTAATTTATGATATCAATAGAGACCCTTAAATTACATCCCAGACTCTGCCCTATGAAAGAAAATGGCTTTGTATTCAATATCATTGTAAGAGGAGAGCTAAAGGGAGAATGAACCAAAAGTCAAGTGCCCTTTATTGAACACGAATATTGCCTTCATAGTGTGCAATATGTGAGTACTGAACCCTTGAAAACAACCGCTGTAATCCCCAACTTAATCGTTTGCTTTGAAACTATGTTGAGTTTCATAGCACTGGTTTAAAATAAGCTTGTCAGGGTCACATCTGTCACTGTGCTCTGCTTCTTGAACCCACGGCTTCTAACTCTGAGAAGGTCAGGGCCAAAATAGCAGCTGCAAAATTATGGCATCCTCAGTCTGACTCAGGAACCTCTTCCTCTTGCCTGGGGCTGGCTGCCATGCCAGGATCTGCTGGGGGAGAGCAGAGCTCCCTGGCAGAAAAGATTGGTCCTGAAGCCCAAGTTGCTCAGGGCAGCAATGGTATTTGTACAGTGCCAAACACTCTTGGCTGGAGCCTGAATCCACACCAGCAGTTTTGAATATTTCCAGTCATGACCCAGGTAGAAATCGTCTCTTCTGCCTTTGTTAGGCAAAGGGATAAATCCCTATGCACCCGTTAGGGGGTGGATCACAGCACGATAGACTACTGCTTCCACAGCTTTTTTTTCTCTTTATTTGTCCTCCTCTTATAAAAACCTCTAAGGAGGTCAAGAACTGCAGGTGGTGAGGGGGTGGGAAGTGAACTCTTCAAAACTGAGTGGAGACAACTGGCCAATTTAGCACTGAGTTATTTTAATTCAGGTGCTTTCTTCCTCTGCAATGTGTAAACCTTCCTTGAGCGGAGGAGTCCTGGGGGCAGTGGCTGGAGGGGATCCATCACTGCCTTGGCTCCATCAAAGCGCTTCAGGGGACAGGGAGGTGGCGTGGAGGCACTGAACCTCACTGGGAGACAGCTCATATAGTTTCCCATCACATGAATGCTTTTATTCCTGCCTAAGGAATGATCTACTACTGCTAAAAATCAACAGAAAATAAAGTTGAATAGAAGGTACACTTGCAGAACCAGTCACACTCCTGATTTCACAACAGTAAGCACATTGTTTGTTAGGTTTCAGCAATAAAAGCCATTTGTATTAGACATTAAAGCTGGATTCAGAAGAAAAACTATAACCAGTATACAGGCCAAAATATTTGAAATGTTAATAGGATTTGCAGTATTTCATTATTAAGATTTGCAGATATCTGTGATTTTTTGAAGTATTTAAATGGAGTTTGACCTTGATTGTTACCTTTGAGGGAAGATGACTTTAGAGTTGTTCTCTTGCGTAGGCTGCAAAGAAACAACCTTAGCTGGTTTTATATAGGTAGGGAAACTCTTGTAGTTTGGGTTTCAAAGCAGTTCAGCTGATAATAGAGGAGCACTATCAGATGTATTCTGTTTGAACAATAGAAAAGACTTGTTCTGAATACCCTACAACTTTAAAAATACTTGGTCTTGGACTTAACTTTGCATATTAAATATATTGATATCTGAAGAGCAGGAAATGCAGTGAAGACAAATGAGACAGAACATATGAAATTTTCTCGTCTTTTTAGATAGTTCCCTAATCTTATTGTAGCTGTACCTAACTATATAGGATAACATGCCAACTCACTGGAATGTTATCTAAACTGCTTTTAATCACATTTACTGTATATTGCAGAAGGATTTTATTTTATTTCTTTTTTTTTTTTTTTTTGGTGCAATTTAATTCTAGTGGCACTGTGTAATTTCCATCAACAAAAGAAATGAAATGTATACAGTAGAAAATGGGTCCCATTTTAAAATGCTCAGACCTGTCAGGTGTCCATTATTCTATATATATTCCATGTAGGAAGTAGAAAGCAATATGAGTTTTCACATCCTTTGTATTTAATATTTACCTGTGGGCATGTATAAAATAATTCTAATAAATCCACAGCTACTTACAATTTACAGAACAGGACTAATGCTGGTAGTTGATCCTAAACTGACACAAACCAGATATTCTCTTAATGTTACTCCAAGGAATTTTAAACTGACTCTGTTAAAGCCAAGGTTATTTGCCTTGGGGATGCCTAATGGAAGGGTTATTATAACACTGTCCACAAATAGGTGTCTTGAGAGAGCCAGGGCCATAATACTTCATTGACAGCTAATAGATTGTGCTATTGCTGTATCATAGTGATCTTTGAGGCCAAAGGTCATACCTCTTCCTTAATATTTAAATAAAGATACTTGACTAGAGCAGAAAACAGCTTATTGCCAGTGATGGCTGCTGCTCAATTTACAAGAACCTTTACAAAGTCATGCTAATTCCCGGCCTCCTTAGAATGCACGATAACCTTTCATAAATCCATCTTTTCCAGATGTCCTTGGAAATGACAGTTATAAAACTACAAATGATTTGTAATGCAAAATGGGACTGACAGACTTGGAGATTAGTTCTCAATGTACTAAAATGACTAAAGACTATACCTAACAAAAGGCTTAAAATGCATCAATAAGTATCTGCCAAAACAGCTCATGAGTATCTTAAACATGCTCAGTAACAGCTGGAAAATAAGAAATATTCATGATTGTAATATGACAAGTGACCATTTTCCCTGTAAGGGTCTCAGAGTAAAACTTTCCTTCTGTGGGTTGATCTGGAAGATAGATTTTGAATTGCTCATGCTTTGAATACAGGATTTTATATGTCTGCATAATTCTCTTCATGAACAGAACTGTTTATGAACCAAACAGAATTGTTTATGAGATCAAATTCTACTTAGATGTATTCTCTTTACAGTTAAAATGGATTATAAAGTATATTTAAATTTAGAAGGTGCTATGAAAAATGTTTAGTTAAAATGGGCAATAATTCTTTGACATTAAGGGGAAAAAACTCTCTTCTAAAAGATTTTGAAAGTGTATACAGTCAATGTTTCTAAGTTTCACTGAAGATATGCACTACATTTTTTATTTACAGATATTTTTTTTTCTGCTGTTCCAGGGGCTATAATTGCTATAATTCAGAAAAGAATTCAGAAATTTAGAAAAAAAAAAGAAAAGATTTTTTTTAAATACACCTCTACAAGCAGTATATGAATTGCTCAATATTTCCAAATGTGTACAGAAATCAAGAGATAACAAATGTTGACAGGGATGCTTAGAATTATTGCCATCTTCTAGATAAGGAAAAAAAAAACATTTTCTAATACTAAAAAAATATATATAAAAATAAATAAAAGAGGAGCCCACAGCAAGACATATCTGCACCCTAGCATTCAGAAATCCCTGCAGGAGCTGCCTGGCATTAGAATGATGGCAACAGCTCACAGAACCAGCAGGACTTGCTGTAGGAGAACATCCTGCATTATGGCTTATATTCACCACCTCTCTCTTTTGTGAATTTCTCTCCTATTTTCAATGTTCTTGCTCTGACTTTTGTTCTCATATCCTTTGTCTAAAATGCTTTAACCCTGGGAAATGTTATTTTTGGAACTTGGAAGCATTCATTGTGTTAATGAAGTATTTGATGAAATAAATAATAAATGTCATCCATCACGCTAAGGAAGTACGTTATTATGAAATGGTCATTTTGTTCATCTTTTCATACTTTTAAAGCTACCTGGGAAAATGATAATATATATTAGAACCAATCACATAACTTAATTGGTCACAAATGTGTTTCTAGCCTTTGTTCATTTGTGAATTATTTCACAGTCCTGGTTTCTGCAGAGGTTATTTGCAATTCCCAAGTTTTATATGGATTATCAAACATATTTCAGCCAATTGCCTGTTCACACACATTTTACTTCACCTGTGCAGCACTTCTTCCATGGCAATGATTGTTTGCCAGCATATAATGATGTTATTCCTGCTCCTAGACTCAATTAGTTATTAATCAGTTTATTTATGAACAAAAAGCTATTCATGTAGATATTAAGGAATGACGTTAATAAAGAAACCTGTCTGAAAAAAAATAGCTCTTCAGACTTCGATCTGTTTGTGAGCCATGATCAAGTTTTCCCTGTAGCTCAGATTTTGTTTATTTTTTTTCCTCCTCTCTTGTGTTTTGTGGATGCTTAATGATATTTAACAAATTTAAATTATTCCAAAGACTGTCTTGTCTAACTTTTGTAGCTACAAGACTATTAGGCTGTACCTGAAGACACATAAAGAAGCCTATTTTTGTAATCTGGAGCTCAGACACCAGTTCTGTGATTCTATTTGTCATGATAAGTCAACCAAATAAGGGCATAAAGCCATGGTGCTCACTGTACATCTGTGCGGTAGTAAGTTTGTCAGAACTTTTCCTTTTATGGGATATGTTGACCCAAACTGGGAAGTCTTTATCAGCTGTCACTATTTGTTCATTCTCACTGAATGTCCTTTCACCTCTTTCTCTGGGACCTTTCAACTTTCCTCCTCACATAATTTATTCCAGATCACAGTAAGCAACTGAAGCAAATTTCTCTCTGCACCACCAGATTGCACCATCACAGCGTGCCCTGCCACTGTTGGTCTCTCCGTTCCCAGCAGCCTGGGGCACCTCCAGGCTTGGCACCCAGCACCCAGTATGTGATGTGGCATGATGATTTCCAGCTCAAACTCTCTGTAACAAGACAAGAGGGAATTAAGCATCTCAGGGAACCAGGAACCAACAGACTAACTCCAGAAGAACCTGACAGAAAAGGGGCAGAAATTCCACTTTTTTGTCATGGTCTAGTGGAGGGATTGTTAGTGTTAGGTCTTAGGTTGGACTAGGTGATCTTGAAGGTCTCTTCCAACCAAAAGATTCTGTGATTCTGTGATTCTGTGTGTGCCTGAGCAGTGTACCTTATTTTATTACTCTTGCAGCCATTAACTTTTCCTTGGCGTGAGGCACTAATGATGTTTAGGTGAAAATTCAGAACAAGATTTAAGCTCCAAGGCCTCCTCAGCAAAGGAGTGGCTCAGGCATTCACCCAAGGGTAAGAGACCTGGCTTTGAAACACTTGATTTGCCTTTTTTTAATGTCAGGTTTATCACATTTTCCATCCATGTCATTGATAAGCACTTTAAATAAGGCATCAGTCTCTTCCCCACTGACTTTGCTGTTTTTTGTTGTTTCTTTGTTTTAATAGGAAGTTAAACTATTTCAACCAGGAGAAATTGCAAAAGAGCTCAGGAGTAGATAGTAGTCTAGAGGTAGGAGCAGCCTGGTTTCTTTGACAGTGAAAGACTGTCAGGTTCCTCTTCCAGATCAAGTGGCATTAGGGATTCAAATGTCCCATAAGAACCCTCAGAGTGCTGCTCTTTGAACTACTTCGTATGGTTGTCTTGTCCAAGCGTACCTAGAGCAGATTGGATGTGCACTAAAGATATATGCTAAATTGGCACTGGTGGTTGAAGCTGATTGCTCCATGGGTTTTGATGGGATCTGAAGCTCTGAGTAACTGAGGACCTCTTGAACTTTAGTAGTTTTGTGTATGTTCATGAAAAAAATTTCTGTGTGCAGTCAACCTTGTTTGCAAAGAGGCTGTAGTAATGTGGGATGTAACCACAGTTCGGTTATTGGTTGTCACCCTTCAGATTTCGTAGCGGGGCCCTCTGATCTTGGGCTCCAGTGCAAGGAAAAACAAGTTCACTTGAGTCAAGAGCTGAAGAGGTTGTAGCAGAGGTTAACAGCAGTAACCTCAGATCACCTACAGGTATCTTGCAAGCAAATATCTCACTGCTATGGTATGGTATGAGGCACCTAGAGCACCAGGAGGCAGATAAGCAGAGGTTTGTGAATGCCACAAAATGTTGCCTAGAGGTTGAAAGAGAAAAGTAGGTGTCCAGTAAAGGTAATATAAATTCAACAGTTACTGAGATATTCCTTCACATTTACACTGGAGTATTTGTGTCTGGTGGTTTGCAATAGTGATAAAAATGATAAAAATATATCCTTGGTGTTTTCCCCAATAATTTAAGTAATGATGGTGTATATGGTTAACTTAGTTCCCAACTCCAAATATGTTCCTCTCTTGTGAGGATATAGGGACAGAGTTTGTTTGCCTGTACAGATGTTTAAGAAGCAGAGAAAAGTCTTCTCTGACATTTTAAGTTTACAAAGTCATATCTGTTTATATGATCAGAAAATGAAAAATAAAAGGTGAAAAAAAAAAATATCACAGTGAGAGGAATGTGTAGTTTGGGATACCTTGACTCCAGAAAACAATCTCTAAACTTACCAGATATATTCAGGAGATTACAAAGAAAGGGAGGGAGTATTGGATGGCTACACATGAAATAGTTTTACTCTGCCAACCTGTCCTAAACCAATAATTCAATTTCAATAAGAAAATTGAAACCATGTGTTTCTCTTCATAGGAATGATTGGTAAATTACATTTGGTTAACCATTTTCTTCCCACTCACTCCTAATATGGTGCACTTTTTTTTTTTTCTTTTTCTTTTTTTCTTTTTTTTTTCAGGACTAGCAATAAATCTTTCCATATTTAAAAGATCAGCACATATTTTATGCACGAAGATCACAATGCCAAATATGTTTCTGCAGCAGACCACCTCCTGCAGTAGTCTGAGAGGAAAGTCCTTCTCAAAGAGCAGTCCACCTACAGAGAAAAAGTAGCCCAGACACCTATGTGATCACAGATGATGAGTCAAAGATCATGAAATTATTCACTAAAGGAGACCCCATAGTTCTTCTGCCATCAGCAGTATTGATTGATAAGGTTTGTTTTCATGCAATAAATGTCTGAAGCATGAGGAAGGAAAAAATGAGGATGCACCATGTAAGAATAAATGTGATCAGAGCAAAAAAGCAGGTGGCTGGCAGACGTACCTTTAACTTTTTGCCTTCCAAAAAAAAAAAAAAAAAAAAAAAAAGGAAAAAAGAAAAGAAAAAGACAGAGAAATAAAAATAAAGTAAAAATAATTGAAAAGAAAAATAACCAAAAAGAAGGAATCGAGCTTTTTCTCCCTCTTAATAATGTCATTGCTTACTTACACATCTATGTACTTATTCCTCTCCCCAGTTATGTCCTACTGTCATCCAGAAACAAAGCTATATGGACAAATTTTATGCTATTAGAGTCTACTGAAAAAGACAAATGCTCTCACTGCAAATTCCAAAGTGCTTGTTGTCTGATTCATGGGCTTGATGAAATGCTTATACACAAGTGACAAATACGTTTCCTTGGCAAATTGCAGAGAACTGTTGGTAAAATTCCTGAAAGAACTGTGAATAACCTCTGTGATGAATGGGGTCGACAAATCTCATCGTCTTCATATATCTGAGGAGAGCTTAATTAATTCAAATGAAGAAATTAAAGGTGTATGAAGGGGATTAAGACAAAAGCTGAAAATAAAAATAGATCTGCAAAATATTAGATCTCCTCTACCCTCAAAAGAGATCAATTAAATCTTTACAAGAAAAAAAGCACTGAAAAGATCTCCTGTGGCCAGCAAAAGACTGAAGTGTAATATTTTGGAAATGCCATAATTCAAGGAGAATACAATGTGTTATTTTTATATGCTGCAGAATCCCACAACCCCACCTCTGTCTCCTGTTAAAAATGCTACCCACCTAGCTTAATACTCACAACTCTTTGACATGGTGTCCTGGATTTTAACACTTTCTGCCTATTTTATTTTTCATGTCTGCAGCGGTTCCAGGAGTCAGTCACCTCAGTGCTATTATTCTTCATAAATCAGAGAGGAGTGACTGAGTCCTTTATAAATTATGTGTATCACACATGAGACCACCTGGTAAACACAGTGATAGTAAACAGGCCTTATCCTTACACATATATTTTTGAGAACCCTGCACAAAGAGTTTAAATTTCTGATTAACTGCTTGTTCTCCTTCTAATTAGCATTAACACCAAAAACACTATTCACTATTCATATTTGCTCATCTCCTTATCTTAGATTAACCACTGTTTAATATGTGGTTAAAATTATTCTGCACATCATCAACTGATCTATGTGAAACAGCACAGAGAACAAAAGAAGCTTAATCTTCCATGAAGCTTCAGTCAAGTGAAACTGTACATAATCCAGAGACAGTTTCTTTTTGATAACCTGCACTTAATACACACTGAATGCCTCCCCTCTCTCTGTCCCTGCATATTTTGAAACTGCTTATTAAAACACAAAATAGCCCTGATTATTATTGTTATTATTATTATTATTTTGCAAGATTTCACATGCTCTGGGACTAATTGTACAAACACTTTTCATTGGGCACGATTGTTGAGCTGTCCCATGCACATGACTGTGTGCTAACAGCCATCATACCAACGGGACCACTTGCAGTAATGTTACATCCAGGAGGGAAGAAGACTTTCTGAGATGAGGCTTTGAACAGTGATTGTAGCTGCAAATGACTTGAGACAAATAGTTGTTGTTTGGGCTGCTAAGATGTTATCTGAGGAAAAAGAGAAATTAAAAAATAAAAATAAAAAAAGAATCCTTCTCATAAACAAAGCAAATAATAGCAAATACAACATTAATACACCAAATTATTAAGGCATGACAGCAGAAGATAACAGGCTCTTGTTAGTGAGTAAGAACACAAATTGCCTCACTGAATCCTGTGTTTTTCCAAATGGGATTACTCACCTAAGTAAGTCTGAGAGGGCTCAACAAACAGCCTCAGTAAAACAAAACCAATCTTCTATATCTTGAAATATTGTATATTAAAAATAATAATAATAATAATAATAAATAAAGTCACCTGGGAGTTGTAGCAACCTTTGAATTTTTAATATTGCCTGCCCCAGCTTACAGCTGCACAACATGGGGCATTAAAGGCTCTCACTGCGCTGAAAGGCGCTTTCGCCCACCGAGCCCAGTGAGATGTCTGCGGGCCCCGCGCCCCACGCCCCGCGCCCCGAGCCCCGCGCTCGACCCCCGAGCACGGGGCAACCG
>VXAA01002796.1:192404-209803 GCA_013399115.1 Anseranas semipalmata | reverse complement strand
AAAGGAAAGGAAAGGAAAGGAAAGGAAAGGAAAGGAAAGGAAAGGAAAGGAAAGGAAAGGAAAGGAAAGGAAAGGAAAGGAAAGGAAAGGAAAGGAAAACATTTTTATGTTAAATAAGGAAAAATACAGTTGTCATAGTAATCAAGCAAACACTAAATGTTTTCCTTGACAATACAATAGTGTGGGCCAGATCCCCAGTTGATATAAATCAGAACAGTCAGTGAGGCTGTACAGATTTATACCAGCTATAATTCTGCCTGTTAAAATTTTACTTTCTGTTAAATTCAGAGGAATACAAACAAATAATTTAGAGCCACATGTATTTTTCAGCTTGATTCCATTTGCCAGACTACAGTACCTTAATAATACGTATTCTCACCCTAGCAGTCTTTTCAGCCTGTAGGTCGGTATAGACTTTAAATAATATGTATACTGGAGCAGATTCTCAACTAGGTAGATTGGATTCTTGATGTGAATTACCGTTACTTTAGTTTATGTTTCCAAGTTACAAGAAACAGTAAAGTTTTTTGTATTTAACTGAAGGCAATAAGGAAGCAAGGGCTGCCCAAGTTCTCATCAAGGTTTGTGCCTCTCTATACAGCCCTCAGATGTCCCCTTGAACACTGTCCTTGACAAGGCATTAGGATTGTATAGATTTACCTGGATTCCCCTTGCATTGCTGTTGATGAGAACAGTTTCTCTATAGGGAAATTCCTCCAGCAAGATGAGATTGTGTCATTAACACTGCTGGGATAAGGAATAAGGGTGCTATGACCAGCAATGCCTTAGGCAAAGTGCTTCTAAAGTACTTTTTGATAGGCCTTCAGAGTCTATCTCGAAGGCCTTATTTGCTGACTGTACCAATAGAAGAATATGGCCTTTGGGGCAGTCAAGGGCTGCTCTGCCAAGAGCTGTGGAGCAGCACCACCACCAGCAAAGCAGTGGAAGGAACATGGACAAGAGGTGTCCACAGTGCCTGCTCTGGCCATGCAATGACTGCTCAGACGGGAGAGTCAAGATCATCAAATCCAGAGTGACAGGGTGAATGACATGCACCAGGTTAGCCTTAGGAGGAGCAGCATTCATTCCTCTGTACAGCCATGTAGGCCAATGGGAGGAAGGTGACATTTGGGCTTCAGATTGGTTTGCCAGATGCTGAAGCTCAGAGAGATGTGCAAGGAAGGGAGGTGAAACTTTCCCTCCGTTATCAGCTGACACAAGGACCAGGCTTTCATCCCTATAAAAAATAATATGATCAAGAACACAATTTCCACCATTAAGTCACCTGAAAAAAATTTCAATAACCACTCTTATTTTCATCTGATAAGTCTTCATCTGTTTCTATGGACTATAAAGGCCATTGTAGCACAGATTCCTGCCTTGAGTGTTTGCTGTTTACAAATCGGATTTTCTTTTGTTTCTGAGCATGCTATTCCAGCAGAGGATCCTTTGTAAATGTCTAATTGCTTGTTAGGCCACACACTATTTGATCGTGGTGGTCTATGAAGAACAATAAAAGTAGAGTTATAATAGCCTTCTTTAAATCATGCTTGGCACTTGACCATGAACATGCATGTATTCTGTGGTTTCCACTTATTAAAAATCCAGCACTTTTTATTGAGCAAATTAATGGTTCAAAATCACAATGAAATACCACTATTATAGCCGATCTTACCTAGAAAAATATGGCACTAAACCTAATGAGAATGAACTGTTCTCTCTCCATTTCACATATGCTGCCGACATCCATATGTGGCGTTACAAAAACTGTCTTTGGCCTTTTTAGAAAAATCTTAATGTGTATTTAAATGAAAACATAAGTGGGCTACAATCCTCCAAAGTACTTTATTCAATTAACTCTTTTTTTTCTTTCCTCAGTAGAAAGATTTGAATTATTTTATATTGTTTTGCTCCCTGAAAGTCTCTAGTGTGATTATGATGATGATGCCATTTGTGCCACTCTGGGTACATTTACGTCGTATTTTTCATTTATAACTCCTTGATTCAGATTTTTATGATGAAACCATTAGGAGTCCAGTCCTGTAAAAAAGGCTTAGGCCCAGGTCCTGGAAACACACATATACAAGTGCTTAACTTGACTGCTGAGAGTAGTCCTGATAACAAAGTTAAGCATGGCTGTAACTCCAATACCGTGGCTTTCTCTGTTTCACTAGTCCTGCAATGGGATGAAGTAGTGCAAAAAATTGAGATAGGACATATTGTGTAGATCCAAGGCTGAAGTTTTCTCTCAGATGAAACTATAGGATATTAGGTCAAGTGCATCTGATCTTAACAAAAATTGGAAGCAAATTGTTTCAGCTCTTATTATGTCAAATAGAGGAAGGATAGAAAAATGATGCCTTTTTTAGATTATGAAACCTAAAAAAAATATTTTAAAATGAAGTTTTGCAGGTCGTTAGTCTTTAAAATATATAGAAGTGTTGAGGGCTATTTTGAAAATGCCACATAACTAATATTTTTTCTAACTGGTCATTTATACACGCATACACCCACAACCTAATTTTAAAAATAATAAATATCATAATTGTTCACAGATTGCTCTGTATGTGTAGCAGCCAAATAGACATGAAATGGTGAAACAGATTTAATGGAGCAGTTGTAGTCTATTGGGGTTAAAAATCTCCTGTCTACAAGAACTTAAATATGCATTTACATAATAGTCCATAATAATTCCTATGCTGTATAGGTGAAATAGAATAGTAGATAGTGGAAAGTCAAACGAGTTATCATAAAGATGTTTGGAGTACCCCACAGAATGAAGGTTCTTAGGGTAGAGAATAATGCCATGGACAGCAGTAGCCCTTAGTTACCCAGACTGTCCACATGGCTTGATGAGAAGCTATTCAGTGGCCAGATTTTGAGACGTTCACTCACATTCCTCTGCTGTTACTCATTTACACAGTCACTCCTATTAAAACCAAAGAGACTCCTTGGGTGAATAGCATTTCTTGCCTTTGGGCAATGGGTTCTTGATTTGACTCCAAGAAAGTGAGATGTAGCAACATTGCACTGTCCAGTTGTCGTAAAGTCTTTTGGCAAACTGGCATGTACTTTGGCAAATAAGGCATATTGAAAGGCATCCACTCCAGTGTACCACCTCCAAATTTGCACATGCTTTATCATCTCTGTCATAGTGACTGTCTTTTTTTTAGTGGGACAAATGTACCGAACAGGGGATATAATACTTGCCAGCATTTTGGGACAAGGTAAAAACCTTGAATGTTAGCAGTCCCATCTTCTCATATTTTCTCCTGTTTGGTATATTTTGTTATTTAATGACATCTATGAGCTTCTATCTGTTTTCTATACTCATACGTTCAAGTCCTGAGCTTGTTAATGAACGCTCACACAAACATCTCCTTGATTACAAAGGCACGAGTCATAACAGCAGAGTTATTCATGAGCTCAAACTCATGAAGAACTGTGCCTGTAGGATTAATGCCTTAATTTCATTTCCTTTTTTTGTTGTTTGTTTAATATTTAAAATTGATTTCAGTAGTTTTTGTCATTATGATTAAATACAGGTGAAGAGAAGCATTTTTGGATAGTTATCTTCCTTTCATCTTTATTAAAGTTTTTCTTTTATTGAACTGGAAAAATATTAAACTTTTCACCTTAGACAGCAGGTTGAAGTATGACAGTATAATCCAGATGGGAAACACAGGAAGACTTGGATAACAGAAAATGAACTGTAAAGGGGCTCAAGCTGACAAAGTTGACAATGCTGTAATACTACCTTCAATTCAGTCTCGAGCTGTTTGTTTTTGCAATGAACACAAGTTTCCATTATAACATTTGCCTGTATGAAAAACTATGGCAAGACTTTGGTTTCCATGGTGACACTTCTCTTTTTCATACATATTTATCATTAAAAAGCAGGAAAGCCACCCTTTTCTATCTGAGAATGTTACTTTTAGTACTTAATAATTGAAGCCAAACCTGATTTATTTTTTATGTCAGGGTGTCTTACACACATTCCTCTATCAGTGAAAACTCATGCAGTATTACAATCATTTTCTTGTAAGTAGTTTATTCCATACATACTTCAGGAAAATATTCCTAGGTTTTAAAACTGGAGAGAAGCCTTCCTTTCTTCCCCACATTTTCAGTTGGCACCACAGGGTATCGGGGCTTAGCTTTCGAACTATTTCAGAGCGCACACTGCTCTATACACAAAGCTTTCAGATTCATTAATATGACATGCAGGAGACACAACAGCATTTCTCGTTCTTGCCAGTGACCAGAGAATACTTGGAAGAGTAAAATATTTTATGAAACTACCTTTTGGGAAACAGAAATGTTCTGTCTTTACATTGGCTGGCAGTCTTTTGCATCTATACAGCAGCATTGCTATTTATTCCTCCTCCCCAACAGAACTGAAACTAATAAATAAGCTAGGATGACCACTATGTCAGTTTTCCTATTCTTCAAATCCATACCTCAGCTAAAAATTTGCTAGCATTTCCCAAGTGAAAAAAGTTAGAAGCTCAATCCTAAACATTTTTTCCATTCTTTAGATCCCAAGCTGATGTTTTTTATTAGCAGAGCTTTGAATTGTAGAAGGAAAATACCCTGGTGAAATGTGTTGTCTAATTAGTTTTGAATCTAAAAGCACCAAAGATATGTGACATAATTAAAGATATAAATGCTACTTGAACTTAAACAATTCTGACAGAATTTTAGGTAACAACTAAATGATACATACATTCAGAAATGTATTAGGTGGTAATAAGCAAGGTCTGTATGCTCTATATACTGTTTGCATTGGGTCAGTAGTTCCAGGTGTCTTAGTGTGTCCTTAGTATTTGCAGTATTCTGCATGTTTCCCCATGTTTCCCAGCAAAATTGAAAAAGGGATCCCATAAATCCATTACAAATTGGTGGTGCAAATTCAAGCCGAGATGTTTGGCCAAACTGATGGAATAGACAGGGATGCAGTCACCATGCATATGGTGATAAATATGGCATAAAAATGCAAGTATTTTATAACTTAATGGCTGGGAGTCACTACAACATTAGTATAGTCTCAAATGAGTATTTGACACTACATACATACTGAAAGTCAATGAGTATTGCAAGTACAATGCAATCAGAAATATGAGGATTAAAAAAAGATCCTTGGAAAGAGTTGCTGTGTATGAAAAATCATGGATACTTTCATAACTTTTTTCACTCTGGCTTAACTGCAGATCATTGCATCTGACTGGCAAAGTTGACCTGAGTAGTGACTTAGCTGCCACCAGCGTAGGAGTTGCAACGCTGTGCACAGTGAGGGTTTCCTGCTCTGATGGGAAGGTAATGGCCAGCACAACAGATTCTTCAGCCAAGGGCCTGTTTCACCAGCTCACATCAACTCCCTCAGACCTCTTGGAACGGCAGATATATGTGGAAGAGACGAAAGTGGCAAAGCAGTGCTGGCATGTTTATGTTGCATAGATGGAACTGTGCTGCCTGTGTGAAAATGAACAGAAATGAGACCGGTTTGTCTTTCTCCTCGAACATCTCCTATCTGTAGGATGCTGGGGAGAGCTGCTCTCTGTGAATGGTCTCTGTGATGACCCTGTCCTCTGATGGTGCAGCTCTTTCCCCCCTTTTGAGGGAGGGGAGCTCCCCCGTTATTTCTTGTTTTCATTTAGGAAAAGTTTTTGGCTTTGGAGATTTTTATTTATTTATTTATTTATTGGATTTGAGCCTAATTTGTATACTATTAGGAGTTCAAGAGTAAAGAAACAAAAGCTATTAGAAAAATAGATCAATCATTAGATTTACATTACAGTAAACAGATAGCTAGATAGCGAAATAGATGCACTTACACATACACGTACTTCCCACCTACATTAGTGGTAATATATTGGTGGGCAATGCAGCAGTAAGAATCATTAACAAACTTATTAATATAAGACAGATAAAACACAGGGTTATGTATAAATGTATAAAAATGTAGAATTAATATATATATTTATATGAGTCAGCAGCTGAGGTTTTTGAAAGCAGTATCTAGGTTAAATTTTATAAAACATTTTTGAACTATTCAATTTTCTTAGTTTAACTCTCTCCATCCTTTGTTTTCATAAAACCCAATAAAGACTTTTTTTCCCTTCTGGTAACTTGGTTGCTCACACCACATGCAGCTGGTTCAGTCTAGGCCTTGGTCTTTTCTTCTGGATTTATTTATCTTCCATTGTAGAGCAGAGGTGGTCTTTCATATATGTACTAATAATGTTTACATTTCTAAAATGGAACACAGACTTTCTCTTGAGGTAAAAGATCACAAGGTCAAGGAAACTCAGAGATTAGATCTTCTGCCTAAACAGACTGCAATGCAGCAAACTTTGGAGATCTTGATCAGTGATGTTAATACTCTGCTTCAGAGCCAGAGGCCAAGGCCTTGTGTGCACTAGCATTTTTGTTATAATTGCCTTCTAAAATTTCTTTTAATTACCCACTCACACTAGTGAAACTCCAACCAAACTAGCAATTGGGAGCCTGAGTGTATTTCAGCTCAGTGCTATACTGTCAGCATGATCCAGCCCCGGTAGAGGCGGATGTTAGTCCACCAGCTGGCCAATTATACTTCCTGCCCAGTGCTAATGGAAGTGCACTGGTGGCAATAAAACAACAAGAAATGTTAATAAACTCACTGTTAATAGCATAGGCAGGTCAAACACATGATGGTGATTTTCAATAGAACAAATGAACCTATCAGCAACTTCTAAATGAAGAAAGTGATAGTCAACATCTTGGAGGCTGGACTGTTTGGGTAGCCATGTCCCTAAACAGTTAAGTGTAACGTGCTGCAGAAAATCTCTAGAGATTTTCAAAACTCACACATTTTGAATTAATTGGTGGGTACATTTAATTCACTCAGATATGGTGAGACTAAAGCAGTAGAAATACTCCCAGTAACATTCAAGCAGATTTTCCTAGGAAGACTTTTTGTACTGCATAAACATTCAGCACCATCTGCATGATGTGCACAACATTTCCACAAGCAGTGCAATATACCTCCTGCTTTTTCTCAGCACCTCAGGGTGTTTGGGACAGAAACTTGTAGGCCTTGTTCAGCCCATTTCAGGTTTTCCACCTGTACTTAAGTCAAGAAGTAAAGTTTAACTTTTTCTGTCGTGCTGTTGTATCTGTAATAGTTTAGGACTATACGAAAGGCAAAGTAAGTGGGGAGAGGTAGCATCTGTTATTAGACAATTTAAGACAGTTGAAAGATACAGAGGATCAAGACAAATTTCTGTTGTTTTTACTTGCTTTCTTTCAAAAAAAAAAAAACAACCAACAAAAAAAACCATGTAAATTTAAAACTTTCAGCAGGAAAAGATTTGCCTAAATTATCAGCTTTTTGACTGAAGTATTTTGACATGTTTGATCTGAAATACTGTTTCTAGTTTGTCAGCCAGAAACAAATGTTTGTTTTGGGCAGCATCAATCTGCTTCATATTTTGAGTGCCTCATGGGAATGGTAGTTCTCAGACTCATGCACCTTCCTTGTTCCCTTGGTCATGCTTCACAGTCAGACCACATCTTTCATTGTCACCAGTGGTCACTCCCTATTAATGAATTACTACAATGCTCAAGGGAAATAATATGTAAATTCTCCTACTTGCAAAAAAAAACCCTGTTTCTGGGCTTTGTGTAGGATATTTTCTTACAATACTGAGAAAGGACAACATTTCCTTTCCTGTAGTTGTCTGCAAAACTAATTTTCCGTTCCATTCACTCTCTGCAGAAAGATCCCTCTAACTTGCACAGTCCTGCACAGTGCTGTGTGTTTCATGTGGTCCCTTTATGTCTGTACCCTGAAATCTAAAAGCACTGTGGTTTTGTTTGTTTGTTTGTTTGTTTGTTTGTTTTTATAGTGAAATAAATGTAAGGGATACTATGTATAGATGTCCCAGTTCTGTAAATCTATACAGATCACACCAGTGTCATCCAAATTCACAGCCATTTATTGGCTAAACAGGAGAAAGTGGCTTCTGTGGTGAATGAAACGGGGATTATTAAGCTTCCTGGAGCCAAGTCAGTGGGTACAGAATGTGTGCCGACAGCAAGAGATGAGGAGATATGATGCCTGAACAGAATCAGAGGCACAAACTTAGTTGCAGCCACTGAAAATGGAGCCAAATCCGTCACTGCAAACCCAGACAACTTCAGGCTAGAGTCCTGGTTCGAGCCAGTTTCTAAAAATAACATGAAAGCTATGGTGAAAACTGATAAAAGCTTGGAAATACCAAGCTACAGCTGGTCACCGGGCTTTATTCACTGCTCTTTTAAAGCCCCTTTAAACATCTTTGGCAGGACAAAGGGTCTTTAAAGTGTGTGTGAATTATATGGTTAAATATTTGCAGCTGATTTATCATAACTTGTGTTGCTGTATAGGGTTATGGATTTAAATGTTGTCTGGTCCTATTTTCCCGAGCTGCGCAGGTCTAAGGAACTCACGTGACAGCTAGAATATGCAGAAAACAGCAAGGTGTTGGAAGCTCAGGCTTGAAACAAAACCTAACGTTTCTCAGAACAGGAGGTTGCAATATACCAAATTATATCAACATTCAAATCATTTTTATTAAGTAAAAATTGAAAATGTTAGAAACAACTTTAGATTGCATTCTGTGTAGGTTTATGTATCTGACCACAGTAGTTGCATATATAAAAGTAAAATTCAAGATATACATTTTGTTGTTCAGAGAGCTCTTTTTTAAAACAAGGTGGTAAAAGCTTAAAGTTCATTCTGTAAATGATTAAATGATTTTGTAACCATCTAATTAAATGATTTTGCCTTAGTTTTAACACCATTATGCAAAATACCCAGGCAATGTTTTTCTCTGGGTTCCACCTAATCCAGCTGAATCTGTTTTAAATAGCTATAATTGGTGATTTTCTAGATCAAAGGTCTTACTGAGATCAATGACACTAGCTTGTGTATATTGATTACCAACCATGCCTATGAAAATATCATTTGTTACCTCGGGAATGGTAGTGGAATGAACAAGCTAACTCCAAATTGGAAGGGGATCAATGTGTTGCATGTAGATAAAAAGAAGCATGTTACCTGAGAGAGCATCAATTTTTCATGGACTATGGACAAAACACGAAAGAAAAAGGAATTCACTAGGTCAGACACTTAATTACTAAGGTCCTGTATTATTTTCTTCTAGGAAAAGAGTGAGCCAAGTTCATTTTTCAGTCACAGGGAAGGAGAAAATTCTCTAAACCAACCTGAAATACACGGGGCATACACATTAAAAGTGAAGATGAGTGCTGTGGTATTACAATCATACTTAATGGTTTAGAAACACAGGCTGGTATATTATCTTATAATAAGTACTCCTGGGCAGACATGCTAAGCCACCTTGGTGAACAGCTTATGCACATGGCACATGTTCAGGCCTCCAGGGGAAGTTCAGTTCTCCCCTTTTCCTCAGACATCTGAAATTAGGAATAAAGTATACCATACAAAAAGCACATCAAATTCAAAAAGTATATCGTATTGGAATCCTATTCACAGGATCCTATGTTTCAGAATAATTTCTTCTTTTACCCTGGGTTCGACACCAAAGTGGATTGGCAGATGATGCCTGACTAGCTTTTAACTGTAACTGTGCAATAAAGATTTAGTCCATCACTAAGCAGTAGTTATTGCCATTTTAGGGAGGACAGAATGTTCTGCAACAGAAAGGGACTTGAAGGACAAAGTACATATCATGCAGAGCTGCTCTGCTGAAGCACAGAGTAACCCAGAGGCAGCTGAAATGGATTTGCCAAGCAGAGGAGAGGCAGATGTCCTGGCACCATGATGAAGGCTCCTGTACCTCAGCAGACAGGACTGTGATGCCTTCTGGCTCTGGGTGGCCACTAGGAAAGCCCACTGCTTGCTCTGTAATGAAGGGGGGAAGAGAGAGGAGAGACCTCCTTTACCTGGGGAAAGATCTGATGGTAACATCACAAAGGCAAATATTGTAGTGTTTTCCATTTGGAGGGGGGGGACTGTGACTTTTTGACTATCCTTTTTGATTGTCCTTTTTTGGTACACAGATGGCAAACATCTATGTCCCAGGCTACGCTAAAGGACTTAGCAGAAGGTTACCCTTCCTTCTTTTCCACTCAGTTGATTTATTCATGTTAGCTTTTTTGAGCTGTACAGTAACTTGGTGAGCATCTGCTTCTACTGCGTTTTGGGACAGTGCTGATGCAGTGCCAAAGGCCACACGGCCCAAGGTGGCACTAATGTGAGTACTGGTCAATGGTGACTTAGCCCATCCCCCAAAATCACAATTTCCTGATGCACTCCAGACCTACCTAGTGGGATTTTTAGGAAACTACTTAAGACTAAAGTAGTACAGTTTTCATATGGTGTTTTAATGTTAAGGAAAAATAATACAAATATTGTAATCAGAGAAGAGTTGTGAACTGAAGCAGAGTCTAAATTGTTAGCCTGCTTTTTGTTACCTTTCTGTCTGATCTCCACCCTATGAAATTTCCATACTATTTTACATTGTGGTATTGTGAAATGGGTGGCATATACTGGCAAAACATCTATTTTCTGATTTTAGTATGAGTATTAAATATTTTCCTCTCTTCAAATGCAAAAAGGGAAGGGAAGGGAAGGGAAGGGAAGGGAAGGGAAGGGAAGGGAAGGGAAGGGAAGGGAAATGCTTTTCAGAATGAAATTAGATATATTGACTGTTCTGTGAATCAAAGGTGCAAGATAAAAAAGATTTATTTTCTAAAAATTCCATATTTTCGTTTGCTCCTGTGATTTTGTGGCACAATTTTTGTTATTTTAATTCAAAAGTTGGGAATTTGGGAATAATCATTGAAATTATAGATGTTATAAAAATCAGGCGAAATTTCATAGTTTTAAGTCATATTAGTTTTAAGGATTTCAACCCTATGAGCTAATATAATCCTAAACAGCCTGTACCTCTTCTTGGATTTGCTTTCAGCAGTGACAGAGAAAATACAGAAAACAACCGAATTCAGTTTTTTTGGTTTATTAATAAAGACTACCATATAGCCATGGAGTTTTCAGATTATTCACTGCCACTTCAAATGAACAATCTTCCACGCATCATTCTCCTAAAATATTTTTGGGTGGATTAAACAAGCCAATTATATTCATCCACTGACAGAAAAGCATGAGAAGTTGAAAACACAACCACTACTGTGGCTCAGAGAATTTATAGCTTAAAGTAAACAAGTTAGCTCCAATGTTAATCCTTTATTTGTTTTAAAAAAATGAAGAAGGTCATGAAAACAACTCACAATGAAGAATTTGGCATCTTGGCATATAGAAGGAGTGAGATCCTCACCATAGAGGAAACAAGTGTTGATATTAGTCTGCTAAACTGGATTCATGTTGTTTTCTGCCTCTGCTGCTGTTGTTTTTCCTTTGCTTCCAAACATTAGACAAATACTAGCTTTCTGCTTTGTTTCAAGCAAGATGATTAAATGTAGACGTAGGCTAGCTTGCAAAAAGGAAACACTGTCTCATAGAATTAGCACCCTTATTATATGGTTCGGATTTTAAATCAAAATTAACAAATAAGACTGTCATGCTATTGTATATGAACCATAGGGCAGTTTTTACATGTATAAACACTGATTAGCATTTCACTTCAATTTGTTAATTTAATTAGGTATTTCCAGAAAATTTAAATATTGTTTGAGTAGAACTCTTGTATTTAAAGCTTTTATATGAAGGTCACATGGGCAAATCTTGTTTTGCCAGGTGGACTGTCTACAGTGTACAGACTCTTGATAAAAACCAGCTGCAACTGCCTGATACTGGTTAAGACTCAAAAATCAGACTGTGCAAACAAATATATCTTGGCCCTAGATACTTGCCACATCTGCCAACAATTAGTTACATATCAGGACTAGAAAAGGGCACAGAATAAACAAGATCTGATTTCAGAATAAGCAAATAAACAAGGAGCTCTGCATCATTATTCATCAAGTGGATGTGGAATTACCTAATTTGTAGGCTTAGGTTCAGAGCTGTCAATCCTTGAGGTTTAGCTAAAAAGTATTAGGTAACAAAAGATCTGATTGACAAATACTTTGCAGATGCGCTGGGAGCACATTATCCCACCTGCTTGCCTGCTCAGGAGTGCCACCCAAACACTCAGCTGGGCTGCTTCTGGGCGACAGATGCAAGGGGTGAACTGGCTGTGGCTACAGAAGGTGCCATTTCTAAAGAGCTTATCAATATTGTTAGGGTTTCTACAAATAATGGTGTCATGCCACCAGGGTCCAATGTCTGTCTGTTCAGAATTAGGCAAGAATCTAAAACAAATGATAACTAGCATTTTGGACTGAAAGGTAGTTTTTAAACTAAAGTGTTTTATGAGGATTGAAGGAGGGAGGGAAGTTAAGACTCAGTGAAAATATTGAGGTTTCTTGGCTTGCGAAGCTAAGTTGCTGTGTAAAGAAACCATGAATTCTGACTCTCATCTTGCAGGCAAACTGTTCCAAGTTTTGAAGATTTTCCAAAACATTTTGACCTGTTTCTGGAGAGCATGAAAATGAAAAAATGTTGAGTTTCTGTAACAATGAGGCATGTAATGACAATAAAATTGACAAATAATAGGCCACGTTTACTTTACTATCTAGACAAAGCAAGTCTTTCTGATATCATGTTTCACTTGAAAGATTGTGTTCAATTAAAATCAAAGCAGAAAGGAATTTTATTACCTGCATGTAACGTGGGATATGATATAATGACCTCCATTCAAACTCCCAATCATTAAAACTCTCTAACTGGTGACCAGGGAGGACTTCAAATTCAGGTCCAACAGCTGCAAAATATGAATAAAAGCTATAGCTTAATTGAATCAGTGATTCTAAGCCTTAATACACAAATGGCATGAGAAAATCAGGCATGTGGAAAAAGAAGTTTTCACTCTAATATATTACATTATATTTTGAATAATTCTTCAGCTCAGTTCTGCTAGGTAGAAGATAGTAAGACACTGAACACTGTCAGTGCTTTCTGATACCCCAATTTTATTCTCTCTAATGAAACCTCTGATGGCTGGCAACAGCAGTAACTTGCCAACAACAAAGAAAGAGCTCCTGGTCTCTTGCGCAATGCATTTTCTATAGTGGACCAGGTCCAGAGATCAATTACACCAGAGCAAATCAAGAGTAAATATCTTTCTGAGGCCTGATCTGAATGGCATATGAGAAAAGACATTTTTGTGCCTGCTGAAGATGAATTAATGAGCATGCTTTTTTCATTACTAGATTGATAATGTTCATATAATCACACATTCAAGGACATATTTTACAGAATTCAGCTTCAAGATTTCCACTGATTCTGGCCAGCTTTCAGTCAGCCTTGCAGAAAACAAACAGACCAAGATGAGTAGGATATAAATTATTTTTCCTAAGCTTTTGGGAAATCCATTTTATTCAGAGTATCTATGAATTAGGACACGGGTCTTAAAGGGACCTTAGAAATAATTTCTTGTCCTTTTGTACAGTGTTAGAGTCAACGCAGAAGCTCATTTAGTTTCTGTGGGCTAACCAGGATTAAGAGTTGCAATCATTTAATTTCTCATTGTCAGAAAGAAAAGCATGTCCTGGTCAATACTACAAACACATCTAAAAGGAAAACTAAGAGCTTTCCTCAGATACACAAGTTTCAGACAGAGGGATATGATGCTTCTTCTCCACAACTCAGCTTGCTGTATTCAAAGTTCAAAGCTCACAAGCAGATGAAACACAGCTAAACATGAATTCTAAGCTTACCTCATGCTGCCTTAAAAACTCACATACATAGAATGAAATATTTTGTCTGACTTAATTAAAAAGCCCTCTTTTCATCTTATTAACTATATTTAACCAACTCAGTTGAAAGTTGCTTAAAAAAAATCAGAAATTGGAAAGGAGTTCATTAAAAAATGAATTAGCATTTAATTGATTTGAGTTTAATATGATTAAATTTATAAAGTACAGAAAAATTATCACTTTATTAGAAGTCATTTGTATACTTAACTGCTGTATGAATTCACCTTTGATGTAGTGGAATAGTATTTATATTGACTGTGAGGTATTATAAGGTAATTAGTCCTGCTCTGTTCTGCTTCTAAACAGTGAGTTATTAGATGCATGTGATATAATAAAAGTCTTATGATTTCTGGCCCTAAAACCTCCATGAATCTATTAGGATACGTCTGTGCAGTGACTTGCCCTTATTCCAGGGAAAGGATTACTTTAGGAAAAGTTACAAACCAAGTGTTGATCTGACCGGACCCCAAAGCCTAGTCTCTTTCTCTCTACCCAGTCAGAGAACTTGTATACTGTCTGCAGGAAGCATAGTATGGAGGGTGTTTCTACTGGGAAAGATGTTGTGGTTGAGCAACAGTGTGCTCAGAAGCCATCTCAATACCTGAATGCTCTGGGGAAGTTCATCTCTGACATTTGTGTTCTAAAATAAGGGTGTGGTAGGAAAAAGACAAGTATAATAATATATTGTATATATCTAGGGGATATGGGATCATCTTTGTATTCTGATCCTTCCTGACACTTGGAAATGCAGAGGAGTATTTTTTAAAATGCGTTTCAGAATCACCAGTTCTCTTATTCTGGAATCCAAGTGGTGTTGGAGCAAATTGCTGCAGACTGATGTAAGTGCTCTTTTTAAATTGGAGCCAGGATTCTGCCTTGAGTCCTATCGTCTTTCGTCTCAGGCCCACAACATCCTTCTGCACATTCGAAGTGAAGAAGGAAGGAAGGAAAGAAGACAGGGAGGAAGGGAGGGGGAAAAAAAAAAAAAGAAAACATTTCTCAATACTTTTGCTCTTTGTCTCAATTACAGGGAAAAGACTGAATAGATTCAGCAAATTCTTTTCTGGGTTTTTCTGACTAACAATCCCTATTATAATGAATGACACATGAAAACAAAACAAAACAAAAAGAGCCAACAAAATTGTTAGTACAGAGATGTATGTTTTTCCCTTTGAACAGTATTTCAGTGGCGTAAAGGGATATTCCCCTTCATGTCTATGTTTAGGGACCTTGAAAGGTGTTTGACAGTGACACTTAATCTTAGGCAAAGTTTGTACAGAAAAGCACAGTTCCCAAATCTTCCAAAAATATGCTTGAGTCTAAGTTTGCAAGGCCTTAAGACACTAGGAGCTAATCTTCATGCCCATTCACTTTTCGTTTCCCTTAAAAGAAATCTAAACACTGCCAGATTTCAGTTGCACCATATTAATTTTACCATTTGCTTACTTTATGAAGAAAATATGACTGGAAATGGTAACTCATATCCCACGAGCCACGCAAAAACTTGAATATTTAAAAGTTTTCATTCCCTGATGATGTTAACCAGTTTCAGAAAGACACTTTACAGGGGAAAACCCCCACCTGTTTATCTGAGCCAATTTGGTTTTCCTTTCTACGACCCATATTTTTAAAAGTAGCTAGAAGTATGATCAGCTGCAAGTGTTATCATTCGCTGCAGTGCAGTAAAATTTGGTGTTGTTTTAAACAGTGCTTTTGTCCCATTCTCATAAGAAGTAGGGAAAGCACCAGGGATATTGTCTAACTAGACTACAAGTCTCCCTCTTAGATTCTGTAAAAATTCTATTGGTCTGACTAAGCACTTATGACTAACATGTCTCTGAGTATCCCTCTTAGTTATTTAAAATGGGGCAAAGATCCCCACTTTCTGTTAGTGTCTTTTCTCAGTCTTGAAGATGTTGATCAGTTTGTGTGTGTGTCTGTGTGCATTACTCAGCTATGGATGTAAGTTAGTAGGTTAACTAAGGAAAGCTAAATTGAAAAAGTGTGTGTGTTTTGTTCTAACAATCTTTATTTCCATGATTATTTTGAATGAAGTCACAGGCTCATTCGTGATCCCTTAAAAGCTCAGTTTCTAGGACTTGCAAGCCTCTGCTTGGGTGAGAACTTCATTCCTGAAGGGGAAAGCAGAATCTCTCAGATAACTATTGCCAAATTCCTGGAGAAGTCTGTGGCTATCAAGATGAGAATCTATTTTCAAGAATTTTAGCTTAGGATGCAGAGGGCCAGCATGCAAAGTACTCCACCAATTGTGTTCACAGGGAAATGCCTTGTTTAAAAGTTGGGCTGCTGACTTTTGCAGCAAGACCACCTTCATGGAGAGACTGTCACTTTCTGCCTGGCTCTTAAGGGTAAGAATGCCTCTGGAGTTATTGTGTGTCCCGTTCCATGGCAGGACCTGCCCATAGTAACACAAAGCTCAAATTTATGGTGAAAATAAGTGGGCTGTGTATATGTGTAAAATACTATAAAAATCTTAATAGCCATCAGTGGTGAGTATTCTGAGGATGAAGACTGGCTAAGTCAAAGGCATATTCCTTCAATACAGATATGGTACAGAAGAAGCAAATGCTTTGCCTTGCTATGAGTCTCTCTCCATAACACTATCAGGCACAACAAGAAGAAAAAATCTCTATGTAAAGAATGAAAAGTTTTCTCCCCCTCCTTCACTTTCCAAACCATTTTTCCTATTTAAATATGGAAAAGCAAAGCTCTGAATACATTATAACAGAAGGTGTTGAAAGAAGATTAATAAAATGTGTGTCATCTTTTGCATTCATGGCTGCTATTACAGAGGGACCTGGAAAGACTGTAGTGCACACCTCTGTCATCTTTTCCCTAGACATAAAATAGTAAGGAAGCATAGATTAGAACTGAACATGCTTTGATTCTTGTCACTTGCATACAAATGTATGTGGATGACATAGCACTGTTTAGAGTAAATCTGTTACAGAGATAACTCTCCTGTCTCACAGTGATTTCAGTTCTGCTTGTTACTAGTTTAGTGATAATAGATGTGTGTTAAATGGAAATAAGTCAAGGCTGTGGTTTTAGACCAACAATGAAATTCATCAGCCTCAGCCCATCTTCCGGTATCTTCTCTGACTTGTATAAAACTTTTCTTTTCTTTTCTTTTCTTTTCTTTTCTTTTCTTTTCTTTTCTTTTCTTTTCTTTTCTTTTCTTTTCTTTTCTTTTCTTTTCTTTTCTTTTCTTTTCTTTTCTTTTCTTTTCTTTTCTTTTCTTTTCTTTTCTTTTCTTTGAAGGTTTCATATAGTATTCCAGCAGTGTATTCCTGTATGATATTCACAGACCCATAATAAGGAAATTATAGTACCTGTCAAATTGATGTTCAAACACTACTGTGCTTCTGTGGGATAGGTTTTATTCATTTTGTTATTTTTTTTTTGTTTCCAAAGGGAAAGACATATTTGTATCAAATTGAGCTACAGATATTTATTATCACAGTATGTTAAATAAACCAGCCAGAATATATAAAGACTGATGATTGTTGAATATTTTGCAATCAATTTACAGTCTCAGAATTAAACATTCTTTT
>VXAA01002796.1:172654-192386 GCA_013399115.1 Anseranas semipalmata | reverse complement strand
TTTTTTTTTTTTCCTGTCATTTCAATTCATTGTAAAACCATTTGTAATAACTTTGTTTCTGGAAAAGAGTATGTCAACAGTTAATAGTGTGATAATGTACTATTAATGTAACCAAGCTCAAAATCAGCCATTTGTTTAGCTCTTTCTTCATTTGTGGGTTGCTTTATTTAGGATGGGAGCTGACTGTTTCATCTGTATACAAGCAACTCTCTGAAGCTGTCCACTTGTGTTTGGAAGCTGCATGGCTCTTTCAGCTCAGCTGGGCTGGAGGTAAAAATCTTTGCTGATTGGTGCTTGGGCAGTGAAATACCTGTGTTTCATTGAGAGGAGCTGAAGAAGTAATAATGGGGAGAGTAACGGAGGGTATTCTAAGTTCATTGTTTGAGTTAAATTTCTTTTGATTTTGAATTTGTTTTGCTGGTTCTGGGTCTGTTGTCTCCTATATGTTGGTTTGTGTGGGGTGGTTGGGGAGTGGCGGTTTGTGGCCACCATGTCTGTGCGTGGCTGTGGGGATGTTTTTAAAGGTCCTGTTGCAGCCTGCAGGTGTGCGCCATGGTAACTGTCCTCAGTAGCAACACATGTCTATGGAGGAGTGAAAAATACTTGGGACAGTAAGCGCAGCATTGCTAGCTGGTCGAGGGAATCAACTGTCTCACTCTACTGTGTGTCGGTGTAGCCTCATCTCAAGTACTGTGTGCAGTTTTGGGCACGACAGTATAAGAAGGACACAAAACTATTAGAGAGTATCCAAAGGAGGGCTGTGAAGATGGTGAAGGGTGTAGAGGGCCAGACGTATGAGGAGCCACTGAGGTCACTTGGTTTGTTCAGCCCAGAGAAGAGGAGGCTGAGGGGAGGCCTCATGGCGGCCTGCAGCTTCCTCACGAGGGGAGCGGAGGGGCAGGCGCTGATCTCTGCTCTCTGGTGACAGCGACAGGACCCGAGGGAACGGCATGGAGCTGTGACAGGTGAGGTTCAGGCTGAACATCAGGAAAAGGTTCTTCACTGAGAGGTTGGTCAGGCACTGGAACAGGCTCCCCAGGGAAGCGGTCATGGAGTTCAAAAAGCATTTGGACAGTGCTCTCAAAATATTTTTGTGTGGTCCTTTGTGGAGCCTGGTGTTGGACTCAATGATCCTTGTGGGTCCCTTCCAACTTGGGATATTCTATGATTTTATGATTCTATGATTCAATGATTTGAGACTTAGTAAGTTTCATTCTGCTTTTTGATCTCATCTGCATAAGCATGGAATCATTTGACCAACATGGAGTTTTATTTTATAGATACAAGTTATAAAATGGTTTTATTCAATTCCTTTAGTCTTCTAAAAGACATTAACAGGACTTTACAACTGGAAATTATACAAAAATAAGAGGTGTTACAAGCAACAGTGAGGGGAGAAAAATAATATGGGAGTCATGGAGGATGGTAATATGCAGTGAAAATAAGTTCACATAGGTGAGAATCAAAGCAGCAAAATGCAAAATAACATATTATGAGACAAAGATAATTTGAAACAGAGATATTCATTGGGAGGATAATACTTGATGATCAGAGGGCTAGAGTACATCTCCTGTGAAGACAGGCTGAAACTGTTGGGGTTGTTCAACCTGGAGAAGAGAAGGCTCCAGGGAGACCTTATAGCGGCCTTCCAGTACCTTTAGTGGGGCCTACAGGAAAGCTGGAGAGGGACTCTTTGTCAGGAAATGTAGTGATAGGACAAGGGGTAATGGCTTTAAACTAAAAGAGGGGAGATTTAGATTAGACATCAGGAAGAAATTATTCACCTTGATGGTGGTGAGACACAGGAACATGTTGCCCAGAGAAGTTGTTGTTGTCCCATCCCTGGAAGTGTTCAAGGCCAGGCTGGACAGGGCTTTGAGCAACCTGGTCTAGTGGAAGGTGTCCCTGCCCATGGCAGTGGGGTTGGGACTAGGTGATCTTTAAGATCCCTTCCACCCCAAACCATTCTATGATTCTATACCTGAAAAGTTGCTGGGTCACAAGGACCTACTGTGAGATAGTATAGCAAACTGGTTGAACTTAACAGTGTGGAACAATGGGGAAAAAAAAATCCAAAGCATAGTTGTTGCAGTGAAATTGGTTTTGATGGCAGAAAATCTTTATTTTCCATTTTGAGTTTACAGAATATCTTGAGGCAAAATCACTGTCTCTTGTTAAGTATTTTTTTCTATCCCAATTAAACCTCAGATTTTCCACAAGAGAGGAACTTATTAGTACTCCACATAAGGAAAGGAATAAAACATGTATCATTGCTTTTTCTGCCAGCATGTATAGCTACTGCTCTTTTCAGACTTTTTAACTTCTTTGTTTGCTTGTCCAATAACGGTCTTATCATGGATAAAAGTGCTAGTTTATTGCTTTCTAAAGTCTAGCCTGAATCAGCATAAAGCTCGTTGTTTTAGCCTTATTATCTCAGTATTCTAAATGTAAGGTGCAACACAGAGCTGACCCAGCATGATCCCTCTACAGTCTCTGTATAGTACCCAACAAATTGTAGAGATGGCTTTATAGTATAGATTTGTTCATTTGAATTTTTTTTTTTTTTTTTGCTTTTTAATCCTAACAGGAAAAATGGTCTTGCCGACTGATATAGTTTGGCCAGTTCTGATCTGATTTACAGCTGCAATCAGATGAGATATTTTCCTTACAGAAGAAAAAGTGAATACTTCCCTTCAATATGATTCATTTGGGCTTGCAATGGAGAAGTAGAAATTGGGTCAGCAATAAAAAACATCAAGCTGTTTCAAATACAGGAGTCTATGAAAGTAATGATCAAAATGAGGTCACTGAATTATCTGATTCTGAAAACAATTTTATTTGTCTGCATGCATTGAAGCTTGAGGGTCACAGAGTCTGAGATGAGAGCAGAAGGGAATATGCCTGGAGACCATGAGAAGCACTTGAACTTGTAGCTGTTGTGATCTTTGATTTTGGAATATTCTTCTTGAAAGTGATACTTCAAGGATTGGCATCAGAACTTCTGAAATGATTGATTGTTTCTTTGACAAAATCCTGTTTATTTCTCCACCCACAGGCATTACTTCTGAGAATTTCTTTATGGGTCCTCGCAAGAATGCACGGTTACCTGTGAAGCATACATGGGTGCTGTGTACTCCATTTTGAACACTTTCTGAGCAATGTTTTTTCTAGAGTATTAAATAGTCTAAAAAGCACTGTGAAAAAAAAGAAAGAAAGAAAGAAAGAAAGAAAGAAAGAAAGAAAGAAAGAAAGAAAGAAAGAAAGAAAGAAAGAAAGAAAGAAAGAAAGAAAGAAAGAAAGAAAATCAGAATGAATTAAATACTCAAAGAAAAAAAGCATTTTCAGTCTTTTAATTCTTCATCAGTGCAAGTGGAAATGTCTGTCACAGCTGTCATGACTCATGTACTCCATTATTTTTAAAATGGCATGTGACTGCTGACATTGTGGCACTTTTATGTTGTATGAGTGGGTAGATGGAAGAGAAATTTAACCACCTTTACTGAATTTTAACTGTTAACTTTTGATGAGCCACTTTCCTCATACACCCTGAATGCATGAACAGCATAAAACTCTCAGAATTATTTTCCGAGTTGTCTGTAAGTCCCATAACATCATCACACGACATGGGGAAACATGACTGCTTCTGTCTGCACAGGTCCTGTGTGGAGTGATAGTCTTCTTCAGAGGAGAGCAATGGAAGTTTCTCTGGCAACCAACACTATTTTCCCAGATATGCAACTCTGCTGGAAGACAGGGGAGGATGTGTTACGTATACAGCTGCTGCATATCATCTCTGAATATGTCACCTTTTAAAATACAAAACTGCTTTCTGTACTTAAGGGAAAATACTTTGAGAAAACAATGCACACAAGCTCACTGAACGAGCTCTTCCTGACTGTTCACGTTTTGGATCCTGCTTGTGTTGCTTTGCATGGTGGTGAATGATGCAAATGTTAACATATCAGATCTTTGGAAAGTCAGTTTGAGGAAATAATTGTTCCTGAATTCTACTATGGCAAATGCTAAGAAAGCAGCTTTGATTTCAGCAACAGTGAAAATGGTTTAAGCCAATCTCTTTTTTCTTACATCATTAGGGTCAGGCTTTTGGTCAGTTGCAGTGGTCAGCCAATGTGCCATAAGTTATTAAGAGCTACGATAATTTGAATATATATGTAAAAAGTTAAGCTTTGGCAGAGGTTCTAGCAATGTAACCAAAAGACCTTGCAGATGACTGGATCCGTTTCAGTAGATTTTTATCCTGACAGTAACCTTGAATTTATCTGCCTAGCTGTCTACCTTAAGCTAGTTGGGTCCCTACTAGAATTATGAGAGCAGAGGGTTTGTCCACAATGATTCATCCCACTCTCATATGGGAGTCTTAGATAAGTGGAAAGCACTACCTTCTGTAAAGCTTCTCTATGGAGGTAGTTTAGATAGTTAGTGTAGATTAGATGCACATTTTTAGAGGGCTAGCTTTAGGTGGGAGTTATCCAGAAACATCCAGAAATCTGGATAAAATATAGATTTTAAAAGAAAATAACAGAATGGTAAAATAAGATGAACTTTAAAAGCTTTGAGAGGAAAATATCTTTGATATTATTTTTTGTCAAGGAAATTATTACTGTGTGAGACCTGCTGCTTTATTTAAGACAATGAACTCTAAAAAGCAAGAGAATGAAAAGTCAACTGTAGCATATCATGTTTAACATTATTACCTCAAATTTGCCCTGGGCTAGAAAACATCTTAGACTGAATTTTATTCATTGAGAAGCATGAAATCATAGGATAATTCAGGTTAGAATGGACTTCAGGAGGTCTTCAGGCCAACCTCTTCCCCAAAGCTGACACATCTGCACAGTCATACCATGCTGCTCAGGGCTTCTTCCACTCTGCTCTTCAAAGTCTGCAAGAATGGAGGTTGTACAAATCCTGGGGCAGCCTGTTCCCCTGCTTGACTGTCCTCATGATGAAAATGTTATTCTTATGTCTGTTCAGTCAGAAGTTGTCCTGTTTCATTTTATGCCTGTTATCTCTCATTCCTCTTCCAATCACTTCAGCAAAGATCCTATTGGTGGTACTGATACCTACTTGACCAGCTTCTAAACTGCCTGGCTTCAGTTTAAGTCCTTCTTTTTCACAGTCCACATAAGCTCTGATAAAAGAGATCCAGACTGGCTCACCAACCTCCATCAACTTTCTTGGAATTGTTTTCCTTTATCACATAACAAAACTTAAAAAAAAAAAAAAAAAAGGTAAATTAAATGTGTTACTAAGTGAACAAAGCACAAAATTTAAAAGATTATTGCTCAACCACTTGCAGATCACCTCTGAGGATAGAAACAAACACTTTAAAAGGAGCATATGAGGTACAGTGATCATCTTACTGAATATAAAGCACTTTACTACAACAAATTATTCTTCATTTTTATTTAATTTTCAGTGTATTAAACAGTTTAATTCTATTGGACGTGACCTACCACTGCCAAAATGGTGCAAACACTGTGTTTGGACATGGAAATTCAGATGTTAGATTAGAAGAATCATTTCCCTTAATATGAAATAATGTAGTCACTGAAGATCTCGGTATCTTCATAAAAATCACGTTTGATACTGTTGTGAGGGAAGACATTTGGCATCCATCTTCTCATGATTCTCTTTAAAATTTCTGTCATCAATTATTTAATAATATGAACATATTCATATTAAAATAAACTGTCCAAGTGGGAAGATTTATGTACTGATAAGGAGAAAACTAATTCTTCAGTGAAAGACAGCCAAAGCATAGTCACTACAGGAAAGCAGCAACCACAAGAAAAACTCTTAGAAACTCTACTCCATTACTCTTTCCATTCTCTCAAATATAGAATCATAGAATTATTTAGGTTGGAAAAGACCTCTAAGATCAAGTCCAACCATTAACCTAGCACTGCCAAGTCTACCGCTAAACCATGTCCCTAAGCACCACATCTACACGTGATCCTAGGTGCAGATATATAAACTATTATCAATGTCAGTCCCAAATTAAGTATCTGAAACAGTGGCTGATACCCATGTTTTGGCACCTAAATTGATTTCCTAGCCAAAACAATCAGAAAAGCCTATATAGACACTCTGCCCACCCTACAATCTGCATGTGGGGACCTGAATCATTCTCTTGAATACATTACCTGTATATTGGCTGGATCTCCATTGACTGTAATGGCAGTTCAAACACCTACCAAGCTTACATAAGACCATCTTCCTGTGAAGACCACAACTGCAGTATCTTAATCCAGAAGATGAATCCCATTAAATCCTAGTCTGGGTTTAAAGTCCAGTTGATTAAACAGGCTCTCTAACATCATTACAAGTAATGTGAAGTTAAGTAGTTACTCTTCAGCAGTTGTTGATCTGGTCATCTAGAGAAGAACAGATCTTGTGTGATTTTTTACTACTGAATGGTTCAGATAACCCATGGTATTTCAAATGACAGTAGTCATCTACATGTTTACAACTGTAATAAGACACTTACCAAAGACACACTTATATCAGTAGCAGAGTTGTAGAGACTTGTGTAGGAAACCATTGAGTTCACGTAATTGCAACTTCAATTGAAAAACACAAAATACTTTTCATTTGGTCATTCACAGGTGGTTTCCAGGACCACTCTAGACCCAGGTATACTTTGACCTGGTGTTTGCTTCAGGTGGTAATAGAGAGAATATAATTTGTCTACCACCTCTCAGGCATCCCAGCAAGCCATAAAAATACTGAAAAGGCTTTTTAAATTCCAAAGGCTATTAGAAGACATTGACTTTTACAGGCTGAGAATATGCTACAATACTCTAATCAACTTTCTGTTACTGACATTTCTGCTCATGGCACATATGCTTCCAAATAATTCCTCAAAATTAAGGCCAAAACTTTATCAAACAGTTTGTGTATGAGTCTTATTTTGTATGCTTCATAGTATCCTGTGTGAAACCTACCACATCACTATGAGGGGATAAGCTAAAACTGGTATATATCTATAGTTTTTCTGTTCATACAAGAACACCATAGACATCAATGGTATCCCCTTCGAGATCCCTAAAATCTTTAGCCTATGGTCTGTGGATATGATCTAGGTTCTTTGCCAAGTAGAAGAGTGTGAAAATTCACCTGGCTAGAAATTCATATCTCATTCAAATAGGAATCCTGAGGGGATCCTTTGTCCTCTAAATATACCTAGTAACTGGTCTCATGGAAGACAAAGAATCCATTATTTCATTGGAATCGTAGAATCATAGAAGAGAACCACAGAATCGTTTCCTTCATTTAAAAAAAAAAAAGAGTTCCCTGAAGTGGCTTTAGGATTCCATGCCACTTTTACCCTCATGTAGATCCCAGAGGAAAAACTATAGACCAGATACAGACTCTAAGTAAAGAGCACCTGAACATGAAATATCAAAACAGAAAAGGGTAAACTATACCTACCTATCCCTACAGTAATTCAACCCTTAAAGCATTCTTAAGTGGAGTTTTGCAGAGATTTCAGAGGATATTAAATCAGAATCATTCCTGAGAAAGTTTCCTGTTAGGAAAGTAGGTAGGTCTTTAGGAAATAAATAAATAAATAAATAAATAAATAAATAATAAAATATAAAAAGAAAAAAATAAAAAGAAAATATATCAGAGGAAGAATTTTCTTGAACAAAAGAACAGAAATAGCTTAAAGTTTACTAGATTCTCTAAAATTAGTCTGCTTTCTAATCTACATACAGCGGGAAATATAGTAAGTGTGTATTCATTCTAGTTAGTATATTTTGTCACTGACGGTTATTTTTAGACAAAATATATTATTCCACAAAACAAACCCAGATGCAAATTTCTGACAAAGTAAACACACATCCTTCACCAATCATTAAATGTGAACTTGCAGATAATAGTACCAAATAATAATAGACTTGTTTTGTTTTGGTGATACTTTGTACATCCAACAAAAGATACATGGGTTATTATTACTAGATTTTTAATCCTTGAAAAAGTATTCAGGTGATGCCTTTTACTGTATATGTATCTACTGTATTCAAAATTTGATAAAATTTTAAAAATAGCTCTAGATACTCAGGACATAAAATCAAACTTTCATTTAGTAAAATTTCACGTGATATGGCAATATTAAAGAAGATGGTAAAAAATGTTAATCATGTATCTATTAAGTAGATTTAGCCAAGTGAATATCACAAATTATCACAACGTAAAAGCTACTTTTTTAGTTCCTATCACTTTCATTTGTTATCCTGAGCTTTATCTTTAGAATGCATAATTTCTTCTCTTTTCTGTTTATGCCTCAATTCTTAAGCACTCAGATAATTAGAATTTTGTTTTTCCCCCAATGAACTATAGCCATCCTTTGTACCATGTATTTTGAACTCTTAAATGTTCTGTATTTTGATTGGATTGCCATTCCACCTTTGTCTGAAAGGTTATTGAGGCTGTCAACAAGAAAAGGACTAGAATTACCAGCCAATCAAATTACAGAATACTTAAAAGGTCAAAGTAGTACAGCACACTAACATAATTCACAGAATATATGAGGCATTAAAATCCTAATACCTCATTCTCGTAACAAAGGTTGTAATGAGAGCAAGAAATGGCACAACATGAATTCATTCACGTGACAGTGATTATAACAAGAACCTGAAAAGCAATAAACTTAACCCATTCTTGCTGCTAAACTAATACTGTAACTTAGGTTCATTTCAAGCTACCTTGAGAATGACTTGGAAGGAAAATATTAAGTTAGATACTGGGCAGTAAGTCTTGTTTGTATATCACCTCAAATTAATTTGTAATTATCATCCTGAATTTGTTGTCTATGATACATTTTTAAAAAGAAAAAAAAATGAAATTATTACTGGGTGATCTTTTGAATTTTGTTTGTTCAAGAAGAAATGTTTGGACATCACAAGTGGTGAAATGTTACATCTGTTACTATTTTGCTAGTAATAAACTCAAGTTGTGTTGTCTAACCAGCTACCCTATACAATAGTAACACAGAAATGACACTCACAAATGTAGACATGGCAGAGTTTTTGTAGAGCAAAATTCATATGTTGGAAGGCTTCACAGGAAAGAGACTTGCTTTTATAGCAGTCTTTAGAACCTGTGTCATTGCAGTTATTAGAACATGTAAAATCTTAACAAGTCTTTTTTTTCCCGATAGAACATTCAGCTTTAGATCACAAATCTTGTCAAGGCAAAGAAGGCTAACAATGACAAGCAGTCTAACCCTTAACTTTCCAATATTTTGCGGCGGGGAGTGTTATGGTAAAAATCATGCTTTTATTTTAAATTTCCTCTTCTCAGTGAAATATGTAGCATAATCCATTAAGTAGTACTATCTACAGAAAAGAAATAAAAACAGATTTAACCTACAGACCTTTGGTTAACTTCTTCCTAAACTAAATATAAAATGTTACCTCTTCTTGCTCAAATTAGAAGGGGTGAGGGGAAACTCCCCCCATTGCCACTCATTCCCTTATTGAGAATCTCTTATATATAAAAAGAAGAGTCTGCATATAAAAGACAATCCAGAGACATCTTTGAAGGTTCTCTTTCAAAGCATCTCTACTTCCCTGAGTGTCTGGGGATTTCTGTTATTAATTGAAGTTAATTTTCTAGGATATCTGTTTGCCATGCACGTGGGAAAGATTGATAGCCTCTTCGATTCTCAAGAGTGTTGAAAATGACACTGTTCCATCACCGGGTGTCTTCACTTTTATCATCACAAATCAAATTATAAACATCGGGGCAACCTTGCTGGAATCTGGCTTCGGGAGATTTCCATAAGATTAATTAGGCGGCCAAAGCAAAGATGGTAAAATCTAAGGGGGGGAGGAGGCTGGGGGAAGGGGAGAGAGAGGCACCATTCATTCCTTGTAGAATGGGAAGTCAATTCAACAATGGGTAATTAGCGTGGGCCATGGATTCTCAAAGGCACTGAGGACACTGGACTCTTTCTCTCACTCTGATGTTTAGTGCGGTATTGTGGACCCCTCATTTAATTAGTGCACTTTGATACCCACAGGAGCTTGAAGCTCCAGGGCATGCTAAACACAGACTGACACCAGCAAGCTTCTACCTCCTTCCACTCTAATTAGAGACACAATGAGCTGCAAAGACAATGTTTTACTCCAAGATTTCTTCTGCAGATACCTCTGGCAGGAAACAATCGTTTATTTTGTGTCTATATTGGTATTCAGATTAAATTGTTAGCATGCAAAAGATGAGCTAAGGGCACATATCTATTAAAAATGCTTAGCAGAGTTCAGAAATGATGGAAGCAATTTGTGAAAAAAAAAAAAAGTATTTTCCCCTTTGGAATCTTTTTTTTTTTTTTTCTTTTTATTCTCTTATCTAATTAGAAGTAAATGCTTTCAGTAAAAAATCCAAAATAGGCTGGACTCCAAAGCATCTCTTATGAAATTATTTTTCCCCCTTTGCATTAATAATTTCTACTTCTCAGACAAAAGAATTTTTAACTTAACTGTTTGCAAAAGTGGAGGGGGAAAAAGAAATAAGCCAACAAGTACTCCTATTCCAATTGTCTTATTCCACCTACCTGAATAGGTCATTGTGCAGAGAAATTGTTACTCAGATTTTCAACTCTTTAAAGAAGCAACCCCAAAAAGTTTGTGGTAGTGATTGTGTGTGTGTGTGGTGTGTGGATATATATATTTATAAAGTTACTTGTGATGGACAGTTCTATGCTGATTGGGAGAATATAAATATCCCAAGGGAAAATGCGTATTGAAAATTAATCTCAGCATACACAAAACACTTGTATGTGCTGCTTAACAATAGGTTGGAGAACCACTACTCCTAAAAATTCAACATCTTCTATATTTATAATATCATTATTTTCCTCTTTCTCAGGTAATTAAAGAGAAACAGACTAACATGTATCAATATGTTGACTTTTTAGGCTAGAATGATATTCTGCTGGTTAAATTATGATGATCTGGACAGATCTACAATATAATAAGTGGTTATAAAGGGAGAGGGAATGCATGTAAAAACATACAAAAAAGAAAACAAAAAAAATTTTTTTTCAAGTTTTAGGGCAAGATCTACGTATCTACCTGACTCTGGGCAGGTTGGGCTGAGGAACAGCCAGGAAAGCAGCCTTAGCCTGTTTTCTAACATTAGGTATGAGACCCTTGCTGGTCCTTTTACCCATGCTTACTTTGGTGACATCCTGGAGGGAGCTCCTGCTGTCTGGGGATCACAGAAGTGTTACAGGAATCCTGCTATGTGCCTGCACTCCTCTGCAAAATGTGTTCTAAGGAAGAGAGTCTTCATCAGTCCCACAAGCTGTAACCCTTTAGATAACAGCCCTGACCTACAAATTCTTGGACAAATTTGGACAGATTTCTGATCAGAATAACAAGAGCTTTAGTGGCACTGAACAGAGATTTTGCCTCAGTTTGAACTGTCCCAAACTCAGAAGCTATGTCTACACTAGTAAGAAAAATGTAAAGAACATCATTATTAGAAACATTCATTATAAAACAGGTATAAATATGTTTTTAACAGTCTGAACCAATGTGTTTGAATAGTAAAAATTACAACTCTTGCTTCCTTTACAGGTATTTAACCTAAATACCTCAAGCAAGTTTGTGATGATCCCATACTATATACTGAAGCAAGCTGGAAACCACATATTAAAGTGCAATACATAGAAATATTTCAAGAAAAAAAGATAAATATGTTCAGTTTCATGGTAGTAACTGCTATAATAGGTACAGGTGACAGGCTTAAAATGTGGCCTGTCATCACTCATGGCATTAACTGTTTGCAGGGTCTCATGTACACTTCTGTCTTTTGCCACCTAGCACTTTTCCAAATAGCTCCAGAAACTGTCTGGGGAAGAGCACAGGTCAGGGACCTCTCACCAAAGACAGTAGCAACAAGTTTAAAACATAGCTAGCTTCTTCTCCATGGCACAGTCCTCCAACTCCTCTTTGTACTCTCAAAACCCCCACAGGATCTCATCCATACGTTAAGTTGTGCAAACAAATCATCAGTTTCAAGCTAAAAATGTATCGGGCAGTCAGGCTGCAGAGAAACACATTATTTCATGAACTTTGAAGTGAGGAAAACACTCCCCAGATAATCATCATGTCTTATGGCTATGACATTCAGTGACCCCAGAGGAGCTCCAGAAGCTATGTAGTGGGAGTGGAGTCAGGGAACACCACTTGACCTAAGAACCCATGGCTGGGCCCTGCTACATGCTATTTACTCTTTCTGTCAGAGCCATGGAGAAGACAGGACATGAGCTGTACATTATGAGGGTTGTGAATAATTATTCCAGTTCCTAATGAGGATTGCTGTTTCTGTCACCTGAGATACCTTTTCAATATGGAAACAATCAGACTAGGATTGTTGTCAGACAGAGTTTAAGCATGTGTTACTTCTCATTTAACAGTTTTGCAACAGACACGTTGTGCTCAGGACTGCCTTACCTGCTTGTCATCGTGGGGTGGAGTTCCCAAAGGATGTCACCAAAGATATAACCATATGGAAGTGTTAATCTTCCTTTGCGATGTCATTTCAGTTTTCTTCTTTGCTTGCTCTGGTAGACTCTGGTACTCCTGGCCTTGCAGGACTTGCAGCAGACAAGGCTCAGAACTCAGGCATTGGTGATCTGATTGATAAGCTCCAAAGGCCTTACCTGAGGAAGTTAAACTGTATTGCTTTCAGCTGTCCAGCTCATAGACCAGCATTTCACTGAAGACCAGAGAAGGTGGAGTCACGCAAAGACACTGTGAAACAGGTAGAAAAGGGCAAATGAATTTCCCATTCAACTACGCCCAGCATGAGGTGAGGCTGGCAGCTTTCTGTCCTCCAGAGCTCATCTTTCAGAGCCCCCACTACTGACACAGGGCTACTTAACAAAATCTAGATTTTTTTTTTGTTTTTAAATGAGATTAAGTTTTACCACTCTGTTTCTGTCTTTGAACGGAGAAAGAAATATCAGTGACTATATGCAGTGGGCGTCTTCTAGTAATAATGCTTTACTGTAGCTAGACTTACTTTAAAAGCGTGATCCGTTCTCCCCAAGGCTACTTATTCCCTATCTGAAACATTAAAGTAACTGCTGAAAAATTAGCCGTTGATACCTTGGAAATTAATGTTCAAAATGCAGAGGAAAAAAAAAAAGTACATTTTCTTCAAGAAAAAAATCAATCTTTAAGTTGAAAGACACTGTGTAATCCTTTCAAATGTACCACAACTTCCAAAGAAAACAAAACAGGGGATGTTATTGCTATTTACCATATATGCTAAGCTTATTGCTATTTTGCTTAATTTCTGAAAGATCTAAGACAATTAATTATGCAAGAACTAGGATTTCAATGTATTACTGTCCATATGCTGTTTTTCAACATGATAAGAAAGATATATGCCTGACATACAAAAACAAAAAAGGTAGGGGGGAGTGGAAGAGTATGGAGCAACTGAGCAATAATTAGGTTTTAAATATTTACTATGGTTGAGAAATAATTAGTTTTTTTTAAATGGACATAGGTAGCAGCCAACAATGATACCCAAGAAGCTTTCTCAGGTGCACACGGACTTCTCAGCCATTCATTCCTATGTAATTAAAGCTGTCATTCTGAACATACCTGTCTGAAAGCAAATTGATGGAATCTCATCTTCCTGAGTATGCAGAGCTTCAGAGCCTTTGCTGTTCCTTATTGGCTTGCACAGCCACAGTAAAATTAAAACAACATATATAGTCAGAATCTGAAAAAAATCACCTCAAATTTCTGGTGCTACTTCTTGGGAATACAGCAAATTATGATGTGGGGACTGCAATGAGCAGCTGTGGTTGGAAGCTGAAACTTCATAAATTGGTTTTCTCACTGGAGAAAATGTTCATGTAACTGCATCCTTTGTGTCTATTAGTAAAAGCCAGCTCTGAAAACTCCAGCTCCTAAGCAGACGGATAGCTCAGGAACAGGTTGCTGGGTATTCCAACAACTTGTTTTTGCCAGCAGTTGCTGGAGTTGTGGGAAGGAAAAGACTTTCTGATCTCTTTTTACCATAATGTCTCTTTGGCGGTGGATTCCTACATATATAGTTGTGCAATATGACGAACTAGGTGTCGTGGTTTAATCCAGCAGGCAGCTAAGCACCACGCAGCCATTCACTCACTCCCCTTCAGTGGGATGGGAGACAGAATCGGAAAAAGGTAAAACTTGTGGGTTAAGATAGAGACAGTTTAACAGGACAGAAAAGGAAGTGATAATAATAATAACAATAATAGTACACAAAATGAGTGATGCACAGCACAATTGCTCACCACCCAACAAACAATGCCCAGACAGACCCTGGCCAGTTCCCCCAGTTTCATTGTTCAGCATGATGGCTTATGGTATGGAATATCCCTTTGGCCAGTTTGGGTCAGCTGTCCTGGCTGTGTCCCCTCCCAGCTCCTTGTGTACCCCCAGCCGCCTCACTGGCAAAGCAGCATGAGAAGTAGAAAAGTTCTTGATATAGGGCAAGCGCTGCTCTGCAACAACTAAAATATTGGTGTATTATTGACATTATTTTTGTCCTGAATCCAAAACACAGCACCATACCAGACCCTATGATGAAAATTAACTTTATCCCAGACGAAACCAGGACACTAGGCTAATTAATTAGTTGTTTCTCAAAATTTGATCAAAGCTGACCATGGGCCAAAATCCAGCAGATGCTTAATTAGATAAATTTGCTATAAAAATATTGTCAATCATCATTGAATACAGACTGTCAGACTGACCTGTGCTACAGGGTTGCTGCATTGTTTTAGGTAATAGTAAATCAATATCCAAAGAGCAGTACAGGCAAGAAGAACCAAAGAAATAGGAGGAAAAGGCTCTTGTGCTCCTCTTACTTGTTCCTCATTGTTTCCCCTATTTCCATTTGCCTATTTTCTCTGCCGCTTCTTTTTCTGTTCTTTTTGTTTAGAAATTCATCTCATTCCCTCTTGAATTCAATGATGCATCTTGCTTCAGGGGCTCTTTATAGTAATTTATTCCATACACTTCTAATCCTTTTGTGTAAAATAGTTTTGCCTTAGCTCTTCTTTTCTTGTTCCCAACTTTCTAATTTTTAGATCATGTATTCTAGCTTCTGTGGTCTTGCAAGTGTAAAGAGCTTGCTTGGATCAATTTTATCAGTCCTCTTCATAATTTTTAAAACTTCAGTTGGGTTACATGAAATCTCTTCTTTTCCACTGAGGATATGCTCAACTTTCCCAGTCTTTCCTCATAACTTAAATCATTGATATCTGGTATCATTTGTATAATTGCTCTACACTGCTCCCCTGAAGAGCAATTAAACCTTTACAAAAATCTAGTGGCCAGCACTGTATAAATAACTCAAGGTAAGAATCTAAAAAGTAAAATTTATTCTTAAATAAGAATAATTCAGATTCTCTTGACTTAGATGGAAATTCCTCTAGCATCACTATTCAAATTCCAGTTCTGTTTACTATATTTTTAATTTCAGCTACATAATGGAATGAAATATAAGTAGCAATTATTTCCTGTATATAATAGATAAAATGAGGGGGAAGAAACAGTTTGCTGCTATAAAGATTATATGGCAAGAAAAAGGAAGATTCAAATTAGAGAACAAAAATATATAGCCCAATTGCACATGGCACAGTGAGGACTCATATGCCCACCCCAACCTTTCTAAGGGTCACAGCTTCCATAGGATAGTTCTATGAAAACAAACAAGCAAACAAAAAGCCCAGATTCCAAAACCACAGAAAAAGTACACTTCCAGAGCCTGGCACTGTCTATACCCCATCTTAGTTGTCCAATGCATTTCACCTTAGATATAGAGACAAACCGTTGTGCTCTTTGTCAAACCTGTCTTTAATCACTGCACTGACTCAAACTCTTTTCTCTTAGTAAGCAAGAGCAATACCTTTCCCATTAAGCAGATTTTTTTTCTCTCTCTTTATCTATGAGGCTTAGACTCCCTCACAGCCATACATTCTTTACTGTGCTGAGCATGCCACCTGCAAGAGAAAGCCTGAGTCTTTTAGATAGCACAGTGGAACACTTACATGTTTCTTATTTTTTGAATATAAATGTAAGAATATCACTTTAACTAACCATTCACACCACAATGCTGTTGCAAAGTAGTAGGTATATTTTAAAATGCTCATTCACATTTATTTAATCAGTTAAAATTATTTAAAGCTTATTAAAACAGCTCTGTTAATCACCATTTTCTAAAATATAAATTAAAACACGTTTTTCAAAACCCTGCATTTACCCACATTTCTTTAGAACCCTGAAGAGGCTGAATGGTCTTAGAGGACTGCAATAAAATCTTTTATGCATTCATAAGCTATTTATTGTTTTCACTTTAATGGGAGATAAGGAATAAGCTGATCTTTAAAAATTTTCTGCCCTTCTCAGTTGCCTGGAAAATGTTTCAGTATCAATACTAAGCCATTGACCCTAGCAGTGTAGTACTGTGTATGTTGCTATTATCCTAATGGTTCAACCCACTCATTGAAATATTCTTTTAGATGGCCTGAACAAGCAATAGTAGACACCAATATTGGCTTTGATGCCTTTTGCCAGTCCCCAGAATGGGATGCTTTTTTATTAGCTTCAGGATTGTGTTCTTGTATTCCTGTCACTGGAGGGACCAGATATGCTACAGTAAATCAGCTTAGCTCCAGGAACCCGGAACCCGGAAAGGTATTTGTCATATAAAACCACTGAGGATCTTCACCCCTAAATGAGTCATATATTGTCTAGATATATCAGTACAGAAAATACTCAAGTCAGAGGCATGGGTGTTCTGCCTTGTAGTAGAATCTGGACCGGGATCTGTAGGCTCCTTTGTACAATCCTGCGAAGAAAGCGTTGTGCTGATCCTACCTGAGAGATAAAAGGGTGTGTAATGGAAGAATTCCCTAAAGATTCTTCTCTGGGAAATTAGCAAAACAATTCCCTCTGTAGTCCTCAACAGTTCTCAGATGAATTGTTTCACTTAGAAATAGGAGAAATTCACTGAAAGAAAGCTGTCTTCAGGAAATGGAGATCTTTAAGGTAGGATGATGTTACTATTTCTATATCAACCACATTTTTTAATAGTTGTTGCTTTCTTATTTGCAGTCCCATCTTCTATTTTCCTGTAATAAGGCATCTATTTACTCTATTAGTTGCAAATTATCTGTTACCTGCAAGTTGCACATACCCAACCTACCTGTATTGGCAAAACATTTAATTGCCCCCAAAATCATGATTAGTTTGTCACCCTCCACTTAGCATTATAAGTGTTTCAGAGTTATAACCCAAACCAAGAATCTTTTGTCTTTTATGCTACTGGTGCCTACCAACAGAGATGATAGTCTCTTACAGCATATTATAAATGAATATATCTATTCTCTCACAATTAACTGTAACTGTATTGCTGACCGAAAAGTCAGGATAAGAAAAAGTGAATGCAAAAAAGCGTGTATTTCGGTTTGCCTCCAGTTGCTGGGCTGTTCTTCCTTAGTGCCATCAGTATTGTCCACTCACTGTTCTGATTGAAGTGCTCTGTCAGCCAAGGCTTACTACAAGCTCTGCAGAGTCTTTTTCATACTGCACATTTACTTTTGCTTGTCATTCACTTTAACTCTGTCTCTTTACATAGCTCACTTATCTCTTCCTCTTCCTCTTCTTCTTCCCTATAGACTGTTCTCAGCTCACTCCCATTGACCTCCTTGCTCTTCTCATTTCCTGCATTTAAAACTAACCATGTTTCATTGATAAATCTTTTACACTCATTTATCCTCTTGAGGACCTCTGCTTTTCTTCCCAGATCCTCCACATTCTACTTAAGATTCTTAATTGTTAAGCATCCATCACATATACTGTCTTCTCTACATCCCTCATTTCTCATAGCTGAATGCAAACTGCATCTCCAGCAACTGATGGCAATACTATACTCATTTTAGAACTCTCTGTTTTTCATACAAAAGAGGACACACAGATAAATGACAGAGACTTATCGCTAGCAAAATAAAACAATTTTTATGGAAAATCATACAAGAAAAATAAAGCTGTATGAGTCTGGTGGTGATAATGAGTTTGGAGTGAGTAGCACAATATGTAGAAAGAACAATACACTCTGTGTTTCCAAGCAAAGTTATTTGTTGGATGCACAGTCCAGTTTAAGAATGCCCAGGTTAGTACTCATATATAGAAATAGCCTTCCTATACATGCTCCATAATGAAAGAGGAAATGAAGATTTTCAATTTTGTGCGCCTATATAAGCAACTCTAAAACTACTACATTCCTTAATGAAGAAATCCTGTTCATAGAATATCCCGAGTTGGAAGGGACCCACTGTTAAGGGGAAACTGTTGGAAATCATGACCAGGTTCAACAGGAGAAAAGTCAATTAACAGATTTGTGAATATTATGTATTATTTGATGTACTTGAATTTTGGAATGTACAAAATTGGACATATATATATATATATAAATATTTCTGGTCTCCTGTGATGACATATTCCTTCTAGGAATCGCTTTTGTTATATATGACAATGCCAAGATACACTGACATTTATCCATTAGAAGGAATGTGTGAACAGCAGTTAGGTCTACTGTGACCTAGGAAAATCTCCATCTGACTAGTTACTAAAGCTTTACTGCCTTTTCATAGTAGCTTACTGACTCAGCCTAGGAAGGAATATCTGTTCTTTTTTGAAATTTTCCTCCTCAAACCTAACACTTTTTTCATTGCCCTTAATCTAAACTGTTTCTACTATAACTATTTTCTATTTAGACACACACAAAAAAATTAGACCTGACACAGTATTTAAAATGATTTTATAAGTCATATTTATTTCACCACTGATTTGTATATGGTATCTTAATATTTTCCTACTTTATGTTTTTCACTAGTTGGTTCTACCATATTTTTATCAAGAATCTCAAGATTTACTCCTACCAAGAACTTCAAGTTTTTCTTTCAGAAGGGTAGTGAGTTGCATTTACTAATTACCCAGAGTTAATGTTACTTATTAACTCTGCATAATGGAATTTGTGCCAAGAGGCCTCGATAAGGATGAACCCAGTTGTGATGTACAACTAATGGTAACTGGTAACACCTACCACCAAAGAAGGGATTAACGGATAAAAGAGAAGAAACGGGGATTCTAGAATGCAAAAGAAAAGTTTTACAGTTTAAAAAAGATCATAACAGGGTGGATGAGAAGTTGTTTCATCATTCAACCTGGAGAGGTCCCAGTTGACTGGAAGCTGGCAAATGTTGTGCCAATTTTCAAGAAGGGCAAGAAAGAAGACCCTGGCAACTACAGGCCTGTCGTTCTCATGTCAGTGCCTGGTAAAATTATGGAGAAGATTATCCTTGAAGTTATTGAAGCGCACCTGGGGGACAATGCGGTCATTGGTCCCAGCCAACATGGGTTCAAGAGGGGTAGGTCCTGTTTAACAAATTTGATTTCCTTTTATGATAAGATCACCCATCTATTCGATCAAGGGAAACCAGCTAATGTGAACTTTTTGGATTTCAGTAAAGCTTTTGACACAGTTTCCCATAGGATCCTACTGGGCAAAATGTCCAGCATACAGCTGGACAAAAACATCATACGATGGGTGAACAATTGGCTGACGGGTAGGGCTCAAAGGGTTATGGTGAATGGGGCCGCATCAGGCTGGCGGCTGGTCACCAGTG
>VXAA01002796.1:94898-167649 GCA_013399115.1 Anseranas semipalmata | reverse complement strand
TCTTTCTTTCTTTCTCTCTTTCTTTCTTTCTTTCTTTCTTTTTTCCCCTGCTATATGTTGTTTCCTCCATGTGTACTGGTGGTGGTGGGAAAATTATTTCCTCAGATAAAAAGACAAAATTGGGATCCTTCAATAAATCTTATATTCAGGATAATTGGGAGGGATGAGGAGAGAAAACTAGGTGGGATGTAAACTAAGCATGCTGTGACCATGCTTGTGTGCTATGGACATTTAATTTAGGTTGTGAGATGACTATAGTTTGTAACTTCAAGAGAACAAAGAAGGGGTCAGAATACATGTTATCCAGTGATGGAAAATGCTGGCTCCCTTTACAGTTACCTTTACAGACAAACACTTTTGAGATACCTAGGTTAGATACCTATAGGCAGTGCTCTCAGATCTTTTTTCAAAAACAAACAGTACAGCTGCTTTTCATATAGTCCATATTGTGGGTCCTCAGAAAAACACGTCAGGGGTTCATGATGTGCTTACCCTTTTCTGCAGTTATTTTTGGTAGAGGAAGTCTCATTACAAAGAGATCACAATCCATATGTTCATGAAACTTTTTGTTAAAGGTAATGCAAAGGTAAGTAAAATCCTATAGGTGATGAAGCTACTGTGTTTATGTAACTGTGGAAGTATTTTATTTTTACTAGCAGACAAATATAACAGCTCTTTGAGGTACAATGCTTTCTTCTCTAAGGGCTCTTCCAGATTACAAAAAAATTATGATCTACTTAATTTAATGTTAAGGAACCTGGTGAAAGACATTATATGCATTTGCTTTCTCATGACTTAAAGTTCAACAAGTCTGAGGGGAGTTTTTCAGTGTTCTTTGGATAAAACACATAAAACACTAAGGAAAGTTATTAAGAGGTATCCATTGCTGGTAAAGAAAGAAGCCATCTAGTCAAATCCCATGAGTCAGCCCATGCAATGCCTATCATAGGGCTGATCCCTCCAATGGCTATCTTATGGCTGATCATCTGCAGTAAGCATAAATAAATAGGGAGATGCTGGTAGGAGATGACAGTATTTGGAGGAGCAATAAATGCAAACTGATCCCAACATATTAGCAAACAAATATTAGAGACAATGAGAGTGCAGTCCAGTTGACTCATGCCATTTGAGATGCCCTAGGACATCCTGTCTCAAATGAACTTTTCAAAATAACACAGATCTTCAAAATAGCATAGGTCCTTCAGAGAATTAGCCAGCCCTGTAAGGACATTTCAAAATATCTCAAAAAGCAGTTGATCTCTGTATTTAGCCAATGGAATATAGCTGTAACTCACGGGAATTTCTACCTGTAAGCATCTACATTAAATAGTTCTGTTTACATATCTTGGGGTCACCTTAGGGGCTTGCTTCAGTTTCACAAACAGAGATGTCTAGTGCCATTTGAGGGTCCTTAGGATATCTGAGACTCTGAGACATCCACAGAGGACTGACATATGTGACATGGTAGATCTATGCCCTTCTGCAGCCAGCTGGTGGAGGACAGGCAGTTTCAGATGGCACTAGTGGCACTGGGCAGCCTGCTCTAGTAGTTGGCAACCCTGCCCAGAGCAGGGGGGTTGAAACTAGATGATCTTTAAGGTCCTTTTCAACCCAGGCCATTCTATGATTCTATGATTCTAGTTGCCTACATTTATCCAACTGAAAACAAAGCAAAACAAAACAAAACAAAACAAAACCTACACCTCTGTAGATTATGACAGCAGCCTAGAAACCTAGCTTTCATGCAGTAAGCAACTGAATGTTGATTTTGGTGTCCTAGTCTCAGAAAGAGTAAGACTCCCAGTAGCAAAGACAGCACTATCAGGAAGAGAGGGCAGTGTGCTGGAGGTACAGCCATGCGCACCCTTCTGAGACATTGGATGTGATCTGCTAGTGATGCTGACAGGACCTTCTTCAACAGCTTCTCCTCTCCTCAGCTGCACAGTCTCATTCCCACATCATAACCTCTGCTATACCAGCACAGCCAGTTGTGGGGCTCTAAAGTAAATCAGAAGGGGAACTGATCCATTTCTGGTGGGTCATTTTTCACTGGGACCAGGTCCCTGAGTCTGTTCACTGTGCAGCTGCACAAACAGTGGTGCCAGCACAGGGAAGGGGGGGTGAAGCAGAGAGTAAATGGGAGGTGGACAGCAGGAACTAAGTCTAAGTAGGCTTAAGCAACCCTGCTGCTGAATGTGTAACCACAGCCTCAGTGGCTCTCTGATCATGCCTCTGCTCTAAATGATTTCCTTTTGAAACTTTCCTTTTGCCTGTTTACCTACTGAGGCAGATCAGTCACTTGGCACCTGTGTTTGCTTCCTGCATTTCTGCTTCTGTTTTTTCTCACGATCAGTGACTGAAAAGCAACATTACACTGGCAGAAATAAAAATTGTCACTGGAATTCCTCCAAAAAGAGCCAGTCAGTACTCTCTATTTGGCATACATTGGGGGGTTGCTGTTCTTTGCCGTCTTTTGTTTCTTTCAGACAATTGGAGATTAAGGGAGCTGTTGCGTGGGGTACGCACACTCTCCCCATTGTAAAGTTTGAGCATGGGGATGAAATCAACTTATTTCTTCCATATAAATGAACTCATCGTGTCATCAGTTCATTTTCATTGTTTCCTTTGGCTTCTAAAACAGACTAATAGTCCATGGAGACATAGCCAGCCCGTAGGAAGATGCAAATTAATTTATGACTCATTGCAATATAGCTCTTGAAAACGTATACAGGACTCCCAGGGCAGGAGTCAATGAGATTTAAACACGTTTGAAAGTAAGCATCCACTTCATTCCTTTGTAAACAGGTCCATCATGGAAAACACTGATGCTCATGTTTATTCAGCACCAGTGCATCAATATTTTAATTCTTTCAGACCTGTCTATACAAAAATGTGATATCAAAACTTGTCTCAAAACTTAATGAACTACAGTAGATGAGGAAGAAAAAATAACCACTGAAATATTTTCTGTTTTTAAAGTGGGGGAATTAAATCCTTTAAAATCTCTTTAGAAAAAAAAAAAAAGTTTAATAATCCACTCTTTATGAACAGTTTTTTAAGATTGCAACATTCCTCTAAATTAATGTTTACTATTCCAAAAATACTTTAAAGGTATCAGTGTACACATCTTAAAAGTATTCAGTGTGCAAGCTAATAGTCTGTTAATGTTTCAATGATAAATTTCTCTACTTTGTGTACAGCAATCTTCAGGTTGGACTCTTTGTATTAAACAAGGGAGGAAAAAGCTGATGAGAAAAATCAGCCAGTGGAGAAGAGAGGTAATGACTTGAAACAGAAAAGAAAAAACATATATACATATATGAGATACAGAAATAATAATAATAAAAACTTAAAACATAAAAAACCCTCAAACCCCAAACCCTAGGATACTTATTACAGCAAAGAGCCACCATAATACTTTAAAGATGCATCTGCACTGTTTTGAACATAAAGATGTAAAAGATTATTTTCTTTTAAAAAATACTATATCGAATTTGTAATTCTATACAACTTCACAGTATTAAGTAAAATTTTTAAAACTTAAAACATGCCATTTTTATTAATGGTCCATTTTAAAACCACCAAACATTTTGATGTCAATTACTAAAACAAGGTTTAACGCTGTCAGAAAGCATTACTGCTAAAAACAGTCATCTTCTCAGTGTTTTCGTCTGCAAAGCATTACAGTTTATAAAACAATTTTAACTTGGAATACGTAAGACTCTATATGAAAGTTTCCATATGTTAAAAATTTTATTTGTGTGTTTGATTTTAAATTGCTTTGAAAAACAGACAGTTGAGGTTTATAGAAAGGAATCTTTCTTTTAGGAAATAAATGTCTCAAAAGTACAGGGCACCAGCAGTAAAAACATTCTTACCACAAATCAGAAACACATTGAGAAGTGTTTGTTGAATACACCTTCTGAAACCAGAATTTGTTTCTATTTGCTGGAAAATTGAAAAATCTGTTGTATCTTGGCATGCTTGTTTGGCAGTGTCCCAGGTTGTTCATGCAGCAGTGGCATTATTGTGCAATAAAGCTTTCAGGACTTGTAAAGCTTTCAAGTTTCTCTTCCATTTAATTTCTAATATGCAATGTATCTGCCAATGGTCTACATAGAACCAACCAACACTGTTGTTTTATGAAGTGAAAAGCAAAAGTGTATATTCCATGATATTTTATTTTTAATAAAATGTGAGGTATTTTTAAGAAATGAAGACAATTAATCAGCGTCTCAGCTTCTGCATGGCACCTAGCCAGAAGCCACCAAGCAGACAGCTGAAGTTTGGCGATTGTTTTTGCAAGGCTAATTTAAGGTGAACTTAGATGGATTCAAGATTTATAAGCACTACAAAGTGCTGACTGGAGCAAAGTTCAACTAAGTAATCCACAGCTCACTCTGCAGACAAAGTGCTGCAGCCGAAACTTCCCTATGATTTAGTCTACAGTCGATGAGAATTTTCAAAACAGGCAGAAGGACTAAGTTTCACTGTTTCACTTCAAAGGTCTCCTAATAACTGAGAGGATTATACTCTTTTAACCAGTTAAGAAGGTTAGATGATTTTGAGTGAGTAGCTTTACACCCATCAATAATTCTAAGTTGAAAGTTTAAAGATATCGTATGTATGTACATCCTTTAACTCCTTAGGTGTTGCAGTGCAGCAATGCACCTGTTTTGTAACTGCATCTAAACTGCTAAATAAATGACAGCTGTTTTTAAATTGCTTTACTGAAGATATTAGTAAGAAGATTAATTAAAATTCTTTACTGAAACATTTAGTAAAATTAAGATCCTTTAAACGGTTTCTAAGAGCCTTTCTTCTTTCCCTACTAAATAAATGTATAATGTCCATTTAAGATCATTCTAATGTGAGCTGTGCAGACTTTGAAGTTAGTACCCTTTACCTCTAGCATGCTAATGCCATATGTATATTTTATCAAATTAGAAAGAAGTTTCAAACGCTCAGTTCCAGTGACAAAGGTACCGCTGAAGTAAAAAAGCCGAGGATTGTCAAACTAAAATGAAAAAGGTACAGGCAGGAAATGGCTATAAATTTCGTCTTTTTTTACAGGGGAAGACAGGAAATTATACATCATAATAGTAAAAGAACTATCCTTTATCGTATCAAGTGGTTCTTCTTAAGTTCTTTTTGCTCACGTTTACCATTATTAGTGCAGTCAGAGAGCCCGGTTAATAAAGAATTACTTCTGCATTATATGATTGTACCTAAAATCTTCTGCAAAGAAGTCAGTGTAGCACATGTGCTGTGAATTCTTAAAGAATGGCTGAGAGTTTATTGTGAGTTTTACATAGCCTATATTAGCATTAGTATTAGCCTATGGAACTGCCCCTAAAATAGTTAAAAAAAACAAAAAACTTCTAAAAAGACAGACAGGGAATGAATAAGTGAAGAAAAGGCCATATAGAATTGCATATACTGTATCAAAAATCCCATTAATATTATTATTAACAATAAAAATAACCATCATTGTATTAATGTAATGCCTAGGAGTCATAATACTTTTTGAATAAAATATCAGAGACAATTGGGAAAGGTAATTACAATTTTGATTGATAGAAGGACCACCCATATCTTCTATCTGCCCAGCAAGATATAATACAAATGGACTTAATTTCTCAAATGGAAAGTTGAAGGGGTGGGAAATGAGTCAAATCTGCTATGTTGACTTTTAGAAATTACTGAAATACAGGAGACATTTCCTCTTGGAATGTTTTAGGCACAACTGCATCCTGCTTCATCATCAACATAAGCAATTTTCTTAATATATTCTAATGTAGATTATATGTGGAAAAACACTTCTGAAAAATGGAAACTGCTTTTAATAATCAGAATATTAAAAATATCTGATGGAATATATCACCAGCTTTCATTTCTTAGCCATCAAAAAGGATAGAAAGATGTTGATTTTTTGTTTGCTTTATACATAGAAGTTTTCAGGGCACTGACTATCTTTACTATCTTTACTATCTTTACTAACTGTGATACTTTCTATCTTTACTAACTGTGTTAGTAAAAAGCTAATAGACATTTGACTCAGGACTGTGGTCTCATAATAATTCAAACAAGACTTAAAAATAATATAATTTCATTAGAAACTCACCTTTGCATTTCTTTAAGCACTCAAAGCTACTGTTTAGCTCCTTAGAAATTACATATTGGGAAGGTAAAAAAAAAAAATGTTTTCATGCTCTTGCATAGTAAAAGTAGTTTTACACTGTGCCATGGCAAAAAGAGTGATCAGAGCTACTACATATTTGAAACAGCTCTGATAATAATTGTAAAAAGATGTTTCCAGGTATGTATATTAAATACTTTCTTGCAGTTAGACTTAGTGAAGTCAGGATCTGTTTTGTTTTTTCCCTCACTGGCTCTATGAATCTTGCATTTTTGACTCCTTTGTATCCCTATGTAAGTGCATAAGATGCCTTTGTGGATTTTGCCCTTAATCTTTCATTGTTCTCAAGCTTTCCATAGTTTACTAAAGAGTTGCTGAAATAAATACATTAAAGATTGTGAAACACAATGTTCTGAAACCTAACAATTATGGGTAGAGAGTAGCCATGGATGATTTCTGCTGAACTAACAGAGGATACAGGTCAGTTAGATTATGGAGATTTTTGCCTGATCTGATGCTTTGCAGTACTGACAACTTTTCATTTTCCAGAGTACCTATTATGCACTGAAGCTTACTGTATGTTCCTTGGGGCCTGCATTTTGCCATGGAGAGATTGCTTATGTTTTAAATATTTTGATAATTAGATGTGTCTCTTTCCAGAACCTTTAAAGAGAATTTAAGATTCAATTTTCCTTAATGATGTGCAGAAAAAATAAACCTACTGAACTAAATTGCTAGCTGGGTAAATGGGGCAGGGGCAGGCAACAACAAAAAGGACAGAAATAAAATTGGTCGGGTGGACAAATTTGGAAGTGGTGACTTAATACACATACCTTAACGCATCATAAGTGTCACTGAATGCATTTGTTTCATTTCATTATTATTTTTCACATGGTTATTTATGTGTTTTTCGGCTTGACTAAGACAAAAACAGCACTTTATGTATTGAGAAATCAGCTACAAAGGCTGGGTCAGTTGTTGGTCTGTGCTGAAGGATCTCTTCTGCATAGGATGCACAATGTAATGTGACTCCTCAAGGGTGCACTTCAATCACTCCTAGAGAGCGGATTTTTAGACTGGGTGAATGGGAGTCCCTGTGAGCAGCACTAGTACATTTTGCCCATCAGAAGAGTGGATGATGTGGTTTTTCATCTGAGATTTCTTAAGCATTCTAAAATGTTGCTTTTTTCATCAGTTCAGCCTGCTTGATATTGTTGCTGCTTTGTTAACCAGTGCCTGACTGCATCACACAAGTGCCGTGGGTTTGTATTATTAACACAGTCCTGCATGGTGCTAAGCAAGACAGCCAGTGTGAATAGCTAATGCTGGGCACTTCATGAGACGTGCTCAGCACCTTCCAGTACTGAGCCCTAAATAACGGTCTGGAGTTAAAGCAGCATATTAAATTTCACAGTCATCTTCATAATCAGGTAGGGGGAAAGGTCATGGTATATCCACCAATGCCTCGACACTAGCAAAGCTCCATCTATATGTATGAAAAGCAGCAAAATGTAGTTTAAGAAACGTATTTTTAAAAATTGATCTAAGGACAGTAAAAGCACTCAAAAGTATTTTAATATACATTCTTTTGAAAAAGTGGTTCTATAAAACATAGATAGCTATGAAGAGAATGTATATAATAATTTATCTATGCCATGTCAGTGTGAAATGAAAAAGTTTGTCATCTTTTTAATGCAAATGAAAAGGACAATCTTAATCTATGGGAGATGGATATTTCAATCCTTTCACAAGGAACTGAGATTATACCTTGGTACCTAGTTAGTGATAACTGGAATGCTCTAAATACTGTTCTTTCCATAAGAAATATTTTCATATTTATAATAAATAGGTAGGCAAATAATAAATTACAGACATACAATATGCACACTTCCCTGGTATTAATGGTATATTTTAAATTTTCTTGCAAAACAACAGCAGGATTTTTTCATGTAATTTCTGTGATGAAAATCCTGCAGCCCTTATGTAGGCAAAACTCCACTGAAACCAACAAATGTGTTCTTAAAGGAAGGCGTGCCCATCTTTTTAAATAGAACTATAGCTTCGCTCACTTAAAACACCTCAGTCCTTCTAGAAGATGGGCGATGCTCTATTATATAGACTCAGTTTCGAGTAAGTAGTCTTAGTGTCAAATCCAGCTGATGACTGGGACAGAATTTGACACGGCAGAATTTGGCCCAGTGTATGCAATCACGGTAGTATCCCGGTCGGTCATGCATGTGCTCATTTCAAGTTACTGACTAGTTACTGCTGCTGAAATGAAGTATAGTATTTTGAGCTCTTAAGCTCTTTTCCACATTTAATAGCAGATATTAGTTCAGGAAAGAATGGAGAATAAGTATCGTTACCCTTTTTGAAAAACAGATCTCAATTCTTTTCACAATGTTCACCACTTTTTTTCATGGTAAACCATAAAAAAAGAACATCTTTAACAAGGGGCTATAAGCTTTTTCCACCCAAAATGAAATTGATGACTACTTCCATATATTTGAAAACCTTTGAAATATTATGAATGTTTTTCTCTCTAACTTTTCACTCATTCATCTGTCTCAAGCATTGTGGCTTGAGACATCAAGCATCAGGTGAGACTGAGTGCACCTAGAGGGCTCCCTGACACTTAGGACAGCAGAATGTTTCATACCTGCCCTTCTCTACAAACAATCCACAAAAATTTAAAACAGAAAGAAAACCTGCTGCTGCCATTCAGCAAGAAGTCTATTACGAATCCCTAGGTGGCATGGAAAGCATTTAGACTCATTTCATTCACATGTCAGGTAAAGACTTTCATTTAGAAGTGAGATGAATGCTGAATAATGGATCTTTTGAATAATGTAATTAAGAATTCATTAAAGCAGCCCTTAAAATAAAATCTCCAGAATGCAACGCATGTATATTTTCTCCATCTAATGTACCAGAGAATCAAATGAATGAATGGAACATAGTATAATACTGATGTTTACAAAATTCTAACATTTAAATTAGATGAACCCTCAGCATAATACAATATATACTTTTTAATGGCTTCTGAGTAGGAACAATTAGGATTCTTGAAAGAGATTGGTGTCCTTGTTAGGAGTAAAATGAATGTATCCAAACTAATGATAGTGTCTCTAAGTCTGGCTTTTGCAATACACATTTATTTGAAAATCTTGACTCAGATGAAGTCTACTGAAACTCTCACACTGATATTTTTGTTTCCCTCAACATTTACATGACTGGTTTGAGAAAGCATGGAAAAAAAAGTCTGATATGGTCTTGTGCCCCAGTTTTCTGATCTCTAGCAAAGCAGCTCTCTCCTGTGAAATATCTTCTAAGTCTGTCTCTATAACCTACGTATCCCACCCATTCACTGGGTTTATTGTCTTAACTTTACACCAAGAAGGACTGTGCTAGAATGAGCTCTGAAGATACAATTCAAACAGGCACTGAGTTATCCACCCACCATCCATCTAGGGACTGCCTAACTAGGAAAAAACAGTGATCCAAATGCTCTGGGAATGTGCTCCCCAGAGGAACCCACTGTAGGGAGGGAGGATCTGTGGGAAATCTGGGGTGAGAATTGCAAAGGGCAGGACCATCCCTGCTGAAATCAGACTTCTTCCTGCATCATCCTCCATCTGGTCCATGAGGAGGACAATATCTAGCATAAGGATTTTGAAGCCTTGGCTTTTTTTTCATGCTCAGCTTGGATTTGACGATGAACTTGGACTATTAGAGGATAAAGACTTGATCCAATTTGTGCATGTGGATATGTGCAGAGGGACAGGACTGGTTTCATGGGTCTTGACCTCTGGCATTCAAGAATAGGAGTGTCAAGGAAAAGATACATTTTTAAGGATTTAATGATGACAGAAGCCCTTGATTATGCATAAATGACTGAAATCAGACTGAAAGTTAAATGTCTGACTAAGAATCTAAGCACACAAGACATTTATGTCACTGTTGAATGGCTTAGACTACATGCCTAGGTTTTACACAGCCAGAGTTAGTTAAGATGAATTTCATTTAGGTTTTTCTTCAAATGAGAAAAAATGGCAATGAGTGAATTGAAAAAGCTGTTAATGTTGACAGGAACAATAGTAACCCTAAAATAAAGTTGGGAAGGATAACTGCCTTGACTATATTAAGGCTTATCTGTTAACTAATGCAAATGTCCTCCTGGAACTCAAATCATTTTTCATTTTTTTGTAGAAAATATAGTTTATAGAAAGCAGGGATAGGTAGGTCCAGGATGTCTTAATAGCCCTGTTCTCTGTTACAGGTTCTTGGCATGACATTGGAGATCCTCAACAACTCAAAGAATGTTGCCCTGCATTTTAAGAGTGAAGTATTATGACCCATCAGATGTTCTCACCTGTTCTCAGGACCAATGTTGATCATTTGTCTCTATTGTCTCATAATAAGAATAACATCACAATTTTACAGGCCTCGGACAATGGAGATGGTGACAATCCTTTACCTTATCCCTTTTTCTCCTTACAGAAATGTATGCAGGGATGTGGAGGCCAAATCCCTTCTGCCATCAGTACTTGTAGTGATGCTGAATGAAAAAACTCCCATTTCAGCAACCTCTTTGTCCATCAAGTTTCTCAGATTTGAAAAGCCCTATATAGAACTGAAACATAGTCTCAATATAGAGGTCACCCAGGAAGCAGGTATGGGGAAAAGAACAGAACAGACTTCACTTCAACAGCCCATGGCAGCAAACCTATTTTTAAAGAGCCAGACTTGGTAAACAGAGATTTTATCACACTTGTTGCTAGACAAAGCTGAGAGGTTTCAAGTACACTAATCTTTTTCTGTGCTTTCAAAAAAAATCCCCAAAATAAAAACAACTTCAAATGATGTTATTACTAGACAGCTTTACCTTATGTGTGAATATGTGGCTTTCTGAATGTTTTTAAAACGCTCATTTAGTTGTTTGTGAAGAAGATGGTTGTCACTCACAGGTTGCAGAGCAATGGAAATCCTCAGCTGACATGCTGGTGCGTGAAGCCTCTTGAACTTCACTTTCCTCCAGACCTTTAAGTTTCTTCCATGTATCTGCTGACTGTGTTTAGCACTGACCCCCAAATTTAACATAATCTATTTTATCCTCTTCGCAAGAGACTAGGAGTGCTCACAGAAATAACAATAACATCTCAGTTGAGTAGTGGAAATTTCCAGCAGTCACTTTTAAAGTATTTTACCTCAGTAGCTTGCAATTATCAGACCATATTCAGGTTTTCACTCACTGAACTTCTCTTTGCCCCTGCTTCTTTACTACTGGAGCGAGTAAGCATACTGTAACGCTAAATTCACTATATTTCATAAAGCATCTTATAAAGTTATTCTGAGAGAAGTTGCTACACAGGCAGAAAGCGTTCTTTTTGCAGTGTCTTTTCTGGTGGGCAGAACAATCGTTCACTGAGAAATTTGAGGGGAGGATCAGAAGTGTCATAAGGAAGGTAGACAGCTGCCAACACAACCACTTCCAAATTGCTCTTCTAAGTAAGACAAAGCAGGTCATTTCTTTAAATCATTCCTCTCACAGAGAAGTCTCTGCCACTGCTATATAAGAACCTTAAGGTTATTACTTTGCTGTGTGAGAACATACAGAGCCTTCAGCTCAGACCACATGGGCCTAATGGATGATTCTGCCCTGAAGGGGAGAGTCCGTAGTTTCATTAGGAACTTAGAAAAAAAGGCTGTATTCAGTGGCAGTCCCCTGATGTCACTTGTAGTTAATCAATTGCCATATGTGCCAATCAGGCTAGGTTGAGCTACAGGCAACTCTTTTTATTTATGGCTAAGAGACTGGGAATAGCCTATGCAGCTGGGAAGCCAAGCAGACCTAAGGATTTTCCACAAGCAGGCAGTCAAGGAGGCAACTTATTGAGGGAGAAACCCCAGAGCAAGAAATTAAAAAAAATAAAATAAAATAAGGCAGTGATATGTTTTACATTACAGATTTTCTCTTGGTATGGGTATCAGCTTTTGAATATTTCAGCAACATTGCATCTCATCTCTCATCTACATATCCATTGAGAAGTGTTCAGCAGAAATTGCCCTTTGTTCTGCAGCACAGAATTAAACTGACTTGCAACTCAGTGCCATACTTGGGTCCTGAAAACTGAATATGCTTTGTGATGATTTTAGAATGGCCTAATCTTTACTCTTGTCAAACTAAACTGCAGGATTATGATATGAAACTTTTTCAAATGTCCAGGTTAATCGCACATGACAATCAATCTTTTATTCTACCCAATAGGGACAATCTGTTTTATGCACTGTTGAGGGTAAAGGGGTTATTTAGCAGTTGAGTTCTATGGTTTGTGACACTTGTTTTGAATTACACATCATCTTGTCCTGGGAAACCACTGAAAATGAGACATGGTGCTTTCTCCTCCAGAGGCATCTACTTTTCCCTTCCTCTTGTCCATGTGTATCTATGTCTATATTTATGTTTACATATTCATATCCATAAGGGATCATCTTCTTGCCTTGTTACTCACCTAGGCACTAGGGAGTATACAACACATTTGGCATTGGCTGATGGGGTGATAGAGAATAAGCTAGAGCTAAATGCTAATATGCAGAAAGAGGCACTTCTAGCCATTCATTTCAGCAGTCATATCAGCAAACTATCAGTTGCAAAAATATAAGGTAGAGTGCTGTTTTCATTTTAAACTGATCTTACTTTAGAAATACATGTAACAGTTCCCACCAGTAAATTAACAGGGTTCTGCATAGACATCTAGTTCTCTACATACTAAAGGCTGGATCTTTAACTTTTAGGTTATACTCTACCATACAGTTACTGTTAAGCAAATATTAAAATAATGGGAGGAAGAGTTCCCCATGTTTCTAAAGTAAGAAGGACTGTTTTAATTCCCCAGTAGCCCAGATTACTTCCACAACTCTGTAGCCTATGTTAAAGGAGACTGCCCAGCTTGGCCAAGTCACAGCTTGAAGGCATATGAAAAGAGACTGAGGACTGAGGATATTAATATACTATATTTTATTGCATTAGTTGCTGTATACATACCACATTTTAAAGAATAATCTGGCTGTTAGATTACTACTTTTACTTTATTTAAATATATGCTATGATTCAGCAAAGCAATGAAACCCATACCCATCTTTAAATTGTCTGTCCTGTGCAGTAAAAAGGATACTTCAACCTTTTTACAGTTTAGAAATAACTTGTAATAGTGGATCATGCAGTGCTAAAGTCTGTCTTATCTGCATAAATAGTGGTATATTTAAAGATTCAGACCAACATGTCACTTAAGTATGAATGGCTATTTGAACATGTGAATAGTCCCATCATGAGAACAAAATATTCCAACATTAATGTCTCTGCAGGAGCTGCCAGTTCATTGAGACAAGGATTCACATATCACAACAGAGGTAGCAGAACTTCTACTAGATAATTCACACTTCCCTAAAAAAAATCTGGACTACATTTAAGGCCATTTTACTCTCATACAGAGAGTACACTTTTACAATAGGGAGGGTGGCTTATTGCAGCAAGGTCCTTGAAGAACAAATGAAGAAATACTTGCTGTAGGTAAGTATTGTAAGGAGACAAAATGGTTATCCTTATACAAGGGGCTGAAAACCCTAACAGTCTTATAAAACATTGCATTTTCTTCTGTTTTTTTTTTTTTTCTCCCCATAACCTCATTTTCTACCCCTTCCTCATTTCTCACTTGTTGAAAGAAAAATACAAAAGAAATGTTCATATAGACAGCCAGTAGGATGCCAGGAAAGGCCTTTTTCAGTCAGAAATGGTGTGGTGCCCTCTGGATAATCAATTGTCCCTGCAACACTTTAGGATTTTTCATGCACTGAGATGCAAACTGAGCAATTTCTTCATTTTTTTCCCCTATCTAGTTTGTTAATACTGGAAAGGCAATTGGACAGTGGGGCCTCCTCATTCTTGGCACTATTTCAAAAGCAACTTGAAATGCCCTGACAGCAGTTCTTCTCACAAAGTAATGTTAAGGTTGTGACACAGACCAACAAAAGGCTGACACACTGTCGTTAGCTTACCCTGTTGTGCTTAGGTAATGGTGCAGCTTCAGATCTGCGTGTGATGTTAGCATTATATGTTCTTCAATAACAAGGCACCAGAGGATGAATTGAATGCAGAATGTCATCTTTAACTTTGAATTTCCAAGTTTAGGCTGGCTTCTTTCTTTAATATTAAAAACTGACTCTGCATTGAGTATACAAAACCACTGATAATAAATATATTAGTTTCTTAGAGGTGGTTAATATTTAAGTGCAATATTTTCAAAATGAGTATGTTTCATAAAAGTGCAGCAGTAAAGTCACTGAAGTGTTCTTTTACACAGTTATCCTGATGTATTAAAAATCCTGGCCATAAGCTGGCATCTACAATCACATTTCCCACCTGTCCAGCAGTGTTCAAAACTGAGATTTTGTTTGAAATACATTTCTGGTTTTAACTACCCAAAAACCCACTATAAATTGTTTCCCTTATAAATTTCATGGGACAGTTAATCCAGATCTGGAATTTGGGGGCTGAGTTTCAACACAGCCATGGTAATATAATAAAAATAATTAGATGGAGTACAGCACAAGTAATACCCTCATATTTTTGTAAAATTGGCTAATATCAATCACTGCATAAACCGCTCCTGCCTGTTAATGCTTAGCAGTTTCCAGTGTCTGTAAAAAGAGAACTCACATGTTTCTTTGTAAAGCCAAAGAAAAATTGGCTCCTCAAAGATAACATATTCAGTATTTTTACACTCTCCAGTTACTTTAAATCAAAGTATTAACTGTACTTCTCTTCTTACACTGTTAGTATGTTAAGTTTTTTCCCCTCAAAAAATCTTTAACTCTGTTATTTTTATGCAATTATATAAACATGCTCAAGAAATGCAATTTTGCAAGCTTTTAGCTGAACTGATTTCTTTGAGACTAGAATCATATATAGACTTAAATTTTCTAGATCGGATAATGATAGCTAAACATAGCACACCCGCATGTTGTTTTTCAAAAAGGAAAAGAATGCCATTCATTTCACTGCCTAGTCTTAGGTGATTTAATAGTCATTTGAGGTCCTGTGTCTGGGAAGAAAAAGCTCAGATCTTTCAGAATCACTTTCTTGGAACCTTGCTTTCTTCTTGTGTTAGCATTACATTATATGAATGAGGTATAAGCTTTAATTCCTGTAGTAGGTACTCATTGTTCAGAAAGTTTGCAGGCAGAACAAGTGAAATTTTGCTTTGTGAGCTCCCTGTGGGAACCAAATGACAAGCTCTGTCTTCTCCATAAGAGGAAATAGCTGACATGATATTATCCAGTGCCTGAGACAACAATTTTCACCCTTACGTTTTATCTCTTTACCCCTTCCTCAGAAATCTTGACCAATCTGTAGCAAGCATCTTTCATCTGTGACTCTTGATCCTAAAGCAGTTGAGAATAAATGCTGTTAAAAAGAGTTTAGCAGAGTATCCTGTAGGATTAGGTCCTTTAAGATAGGGTCATCCTGGAGGAGATGAGGGAATTTTCCTTCTCCCCAGGAGAGAAGAAGTTAGGTTGGAGTTTGACAAATGTTGACATCTACATCTGTGCAAGTCCTCTTTGGCTACCTTTATAGTCAGTGAAGAGAAAGTGGCACTTCTGGGGTGCATTTAATGTCATCCTTAGGTAGAAGTCTAATATAAGTCAGATAAATTCTGCCCTTCCTTTGCCTGCTGGGACAAGTTCAGACTAATTCAGATCCCACCTGAAGTTAGGTGGGTAACTTCCACCTTTAAAGTTACATAGTCTGCCCTAAAATCACTAGTGTAAATAGGGACTTCTGTAGTTATTGGAGATGCAAACTTTACAAGAATTATTATTATTATAACATTGAGATCACATAAATTGCAGCCTTTAATGGTACCAGTATTCATAAATATTGTTTCACATAACTTACCTCCCTCAGGTAACTGAGACAAAATCAGACGTGGAAGCAGTGGCTAATCAGAAACACAGGGGTTATTAGTGTATATGGAGCATAGCATAGAGGTCTGGGGAAAAGGACTTATTGGGAAAAAGGAAATGAAAGAAAAAAAAAAGAAATATGGTCTCCATCATATTCATAGTTTCTTATAATCATCTCTGCTGTAGCACAGTCTGGCTTGTTTGTTTTAGAAATAACCCCTGGTTTGTGCATAAGAAAATATATTAAGTATTCTAAAAATGATTCTTTTTCTTCTCTGTGTAGCAGAGAGTCAGGGGTCAAATTCTCAACTGCTGTAATCCCCACTGGAGTTATTCTCATTCATTATTGAAATGGGCTTGATCCTGGGCTCACGTAAACTGGCATAGCAGTATTGAAATCAGTGGAAATGTGTTGATTTTTTTAGTAGATGAAAACCTGGTAGTTGAAATGCAGTAATTTTAACTAATCTGAGTGCTCCAGGCCAAATTATTTTCAGTTTAGCAATGTCTGGCTTTTCCTTTACTAGTCTATTTTATCGCCATTCAGCGTACCTAAAGAGAAAGATCCCTGTGGTGGTGTTATATCAGTGAGTGGCAAAAAAACAACCTTATTGCCTGGTTTCACTCTGCCCAAAATGATTTATATACTACTCTGAGGATGACATTTTGCCATACAAAACATCTCCTTTGTTGTTTAGTAACAACAGCAGATTCCATTACACATTTTTTTTGTCTTTTCTTTTAACAGTAAGAGGCACTATGGTGTGCAGATCATCCCAATGGAATAATGCACTGGTGCAGAGGAGCACTAAATCAGATGATAAATTGAGTGTAACATCGATTATGTTAGCTATGCATAGAAATATATACATTTGATGGTCATTATGACACGTGAATGTTCAAGATGAAAAGTGAAAAATACATTTCAAGTTCTGTATATGTGAAAAACTGACAATGATCTGTAATTTGCGTCTAGCGTTAAATTCTATAAATCTGCTGGTGTTTTCAGCATTGGAAGCCTGATTCTAAATGGAAAGGTCATTATCATTATTAAGTTTTATAAGAAAATCAGTACGTGTACTAGTATCTATTTAATAACTGAGACATCATGAATGTCAGACTTAACACACTTTGCTGGGTGCTAATAACTCTTTAAGTGTACCCTTGACTCGAGTCGAAGGCAGTATTGAAATTTTTATATTATCTGAACTGCCTGGTAGCATTTAAAAGTACTTCCATAATAGCCAGGTAAAAATATAGTGACTTTACACAACTTTACTTAATTTTGCTCCTGTTTTAAAGGTTAAGCTAAACTCCTTGCAGCCCCCTTGCATAAGAACTGGATGTGCAGGCAGCTGAGTCACAATGGACCTGTCCTACTTAACTATTCCCTCAATTTTATTGGTGTATATTGTGCTTCCCGAAAAAAAGTATGTGCAGTAATGACAACAAAATGAAACCTTTTGTACCCAAAATAAGTGCCTGGCAAAACAATATTTGCATCAGTGTCAAAATTGCTTTTTGAAATGTCTTGGTGGAATGGTGCTGTCTCAATATAAAATATGTATTTATTCAGCATTTTTTAAACTTTTGTAATTCCCGCATTATATTATCTCTAATTCAAGTCCGGTGATAAGCTGATGCAGCTTGTTTCTTTTTCTATTATATATTTAAATTAAAAAATGGAAGATGTAGTTTCTATTAATGAGTTTTGTAGGGGTCTTTTAGTATTATGTCCCTAGGCGAGTTCCTTACTTGATATGAAGTCCTCATAAGAGGTGTTTGTGCACTTGATTAATTCATAAATGGTGTTGAGGGCTGCATATCTGCACAATTCTTGTTAAATCATAGAAGTCTGTTATTTCTCTGTAGGATGTATTGCAAATTGTGACACCCATAGTATGCACCCTATCACACAACTCCCAAATTTTCCAAGTGTTCTCATCTATGCAACATTCATCTCCTGTGGTAAAGATCAAGGTCCCTCGGCTACATTTATATTGGTTCTGAAGCAAAATAGGCAGACAAAGAGAATATTCAGTTGGCTGAAAAAATAAGATCAACAAAAGCACTTGACTAGACAAAAATATCAGAAAGTTTCATACCACTGAAGAGAGCTTTTAGCAGCTAGCTAAAAGTTTGATATCGATCTACATAAGAAATGATACTATGAAGGTATCTGTAGAATTTTACTTAAACTTTGGGATGGGAGGCTGGCTAATTATAAATGTCTCCGAAGGTTGCAATAGTGTTTCCTGACTGATAAAACGTCAATCTACTGGAAGAGATATCAGTGAATACAAATCCAGAAGTTTCTTCCAACTATTTGGACTAGACTAGGAGCAGTGTTATTGAATGAAGCCAAGTGCGCTGATCACTTATCAACATCAGTTGTGTATTCACCTACAGTTAAGAAACTGGTCTGACAGGATATTCAGGGAAGGGAACAGAAACGGGTTGTAATAGTCCCCTGAAAGCCAGACTGCTGTTGTCTACCTATTGAAATATGAAACTGGACCTCATTTATTTCTGTGCAAATAAGATGACAATTGTTAACTAACTGTTTTGCTAAATAAAGCATCCATTTGCAAGATGTAACTTGTTCCACTTCATTTGTTACTATTGGTACTACAGCAGGAGATCTGGTGCTCTCTGGGAATTCAAAGGCATAAAGTATGTCGGCCTTCAAATTTCATTTCATTCAGGAACCAACAGAAAATATCTGATTCTGTAACTTTGTGCCCCAAAACCTTCACCTCAAAGGAGGATACCTCAGGTTCTCACTTCTCATCTGCACTGTAAGTCCACTTTATGTAAATATGTGTTTTTTTTGGGGGGGAGAGGAGGGGGTAGTGCATAAATGATCCTTAAAGAGCGAAGAGAAAGAGAAGTTTCTGGGCTGATTACTAATTTCTATTATGCATATTCTTTTTGGTTATTCGCTTCTCTTTATGTTATTGCAGGACAGAGAATTCAAGAAAATATGGCAGCACCCCAGTGGTATTTAAATGAAAGACAGAAGCTTAGCACGGCCAGGACTTCAAGTCCATATGTACCAATGGCTAAGACTACCCTAGAAGTGTATTTCCAGATTACAGTCTTCTTCTCTCTCTTCTGTTGTGGTTAATATGTTTAATTTTGAACTTGGTTTTAATCTAGGCTGATTTTCTTTTCCTGGTCTAAATACGGAAAGGAGCTTGTTGTAAACTGCACTGAAACAAACAACCAACCAAACAAAAATTCTGGTACTGGCAGCACTAAACTAAAAAACCTGCATTAGATACTTTACCTCAAAGACCTAATATAAAAGCAAGATGATCAGTTATTTTACTATTTTTTTAAAAAAAGCCAAAACTGATAAATGGAATTGAAGTAGTTCCAACTGCTTGTGTCAGAAAATGTGCAAGCTGGCTAAATTGTAGAGGCTACATTCAGGTGAAGTCTAAAGGATGGGCCTAACTTTGAGCTGATGAACAGCTGTATTCACTCAGGTGAGACTGCTCAATTGCTCTGAGACATGTGTGAATAAGGTACTTCACCAAATCAAGGCCATTGTGCAAGAAGAATGCAGTGTCAGTGTATAACAACCATGCTCCCCAGGAAGGAACTTTTTTATGTGAAAAAGAAGTGTTACTACAGAGGCTGCGTACGATAGGGCTGTGCAGTGTTCTTTGTTTCAACCCACTAGGGTGCTGTCTTTCCCCATATTATTATTATTGCATGCTCTGCGGTAATTTAACATCTCAGAAAGCTAATAGTTCTCCTTAAATTGTAGCCTGCATACCATTACTGTTAGTTGCAGTAGAGTGCAAAGTCTATTTGCACACTATACATCCTATAATGTTTTTTTTTTCTTTGCAAATCAAAGAACATCAGTGGAAAAATAGTTTATGCCCAATGTCTCAGAAGTACTGGATCAAGTTCAGCATGTGAGGTATGCAAAAAACCTCTTTGCAATTGTTGGGTGATGCTTCTGCTTGTATCTGTAATGAGGTACCAAATATAGTCTGTTGCATAAATAGCACCAGAGATTCTTCAAAAAGGGGCAGAGCACAGTCCCTGTTGCATCTGCTTTGTGCTAGCTCAATAGCATAAAGAAACTTAAAGCTCCTTTGTGCAAGAGTATATACAATGAAGTGTATCTGGTACAACTCTGACAGTTTTATACCCCCATCAGAAAATAAAATTTAATAGGGGAAATGGGCAAAGATGCTATTTTACAGCCTTTTTAGAGCTACTGTAGTACAGTTTAGTTGTAAGGGTATGTGTAGCTGTACTATGGACTCCCAAAGGGAGCTTACAGCTAGTTGTACACACAGTAGCCAGATCACCTGGTCTGTGATTTGAGGGGGCTCCAGTTGTACGTGTCCAGGCAGTGTAGCAGGGGCTGTGTGCTTTTTTTGGTTCCTCTGCTAATACCATTCGACATGGTGCCCAGGGGGTGCCTGCTGGGATGCTGGCTATTGCCACACTCTTGAATGGTCAAGCTTCAGTTTTACGAGTCACCAGACGGATGGAAGATTAAGCCAAACGTAACTAAGCTTGCACTTAACAAAATTAAAAGGAGCTGACATCCTGCTTAACTGCTATCACAAAGATCCAACAGAGAAATGAACACAAATTAGAAACTTCTAGGACAAAAATGAAACTATGGTCTCTGTATTGACAGAATCAGGCCATGATCCTGCTCTAAATTTCCATGAAAACTGGAAAGTATAGAAGTTTAACACTGAATGATTATTTGCATTACAGGATAGGCCTGACATGAATACCAAGTGATCAAGACTGATGGACAGGAAAAGGCTTCAGTGACTGCTCAGATCAGTTACCCCGGTGCTTTAATCTGGGATCAGCACATGAACAGCCGTACTTAAATACTATGAGCTATGTTTCTCTAGAGCTCTAGAATTTACTGTGTGGTCTACATGCCACTGGTAGTAAAAAAATAAAAATAAATTAAAAAAAATCTCATGTCCTGAGTTTCAGTGGTCTTACAGACATGGCCACAGCCTATATTCCAGGCTTATTTGTCAGCTGTATACTGAACATCTTAACAGATTCCTGAGATGTCCTTGAAAAAAAAGCCACATCATAACTTCTATGATGAATTATGCTGCCATAGCTAAACTTCTTCTTGTTCCTGTACTTAGGGTTCATTGAGGTTGTTAATTTAGTGTGCTGTGGAGGGTTTTTCAGGCTCAAGTTTGCTTTGCACTGGGGACACTGCTGGTACACTCAGAGCAGTTTCCCTCCTGGTGGAACCAAAGCAGAAACTATGCATGGGGGCAACCCTTTAACATGCCCCATTGCAATGTTCACACAAGATCTTCCAGCATTTAGCTCCCTGTACATGTAGTGTGTGCCTGGGACATGCAAATGGCCTGAATGTCATTGCTAGTAAAGGTATTATGTGGGCACTGTTTCCTAGAGCCAGAACACATCTTACTAAATCAAAGTCCAGACCTTTCTTCCCTGCACCACACCATATGGCAATGTGGATACATCCATAAAGCTACTTCAAGTTACTCTGCACTTCAGTTTGCAGTGTAGACAGTATGATTGAGTATGGGAATGGACTGACAGTTACCGTCTCTAATCATTGCTGTTATATCACCTCTGCATGCAATAAGGAAGTGCTTTCTCTTGGGAGATGACATTCCCTTTCCAGTCATCCTTTCCTACTCTGCCAGGCTAGACAAACTTTCTGGGGATGAAGGATGCCTACCTTTGTTCATTCTCACTGGCTAGTCCCTAATGACTAAGATAGGGTGGTTTAGTCTCAAACTCCATTAATGTTTTATATGTGACTGAGCAAGACAATGTAGCGATGTTAACATTAGCAAATAGCGTGGAGCAAAAGGAGCAAATCTCCAGAATAAAAATAGCTGATGCTGAGGACCTAAATTCTTCACCACAGACACCTGTGTATTTTTTACTTTGGATTATCCCTAGTTTGATCCCTAGTTTGAATACTAATTTGTGGCTGGAGAACATTAGATATGCTCCCGGATGTGTCTTGGGGTACTGTGTAAAGCTATGTAGTCTTTAAAGGTACCTCACAGGCCTGGTGGTAACTAGAATTTTTCTCTATAGAAACTTTACTATCATTGCTGACACTGGTCTTGATCTGGATGAGAACTGTTGGGTTAGGAAGTCTGTAAATGCACAAAAACTTGCTCCTTTGTCCACAGTTCTGAGCACCATGGGGAATGGCAGGATCAGCATGAGTGGACGACTAGCACTTGGATTAGCTACGAGATTATGAACTGGAGACTTCAGAAGCACTAATGCAGCAAATAAATGGAATAGTAATATCAAAATTTTGTTCCTCTTAGATCACACCTCCAGTTATCTCAGATCATATGTTTTGACAATACTAATAACTGGAAAAATAAAACTGAGGGAGTGAATGTTAAGCCAAATATTTAAAGAAGAATCTTGCAACTTTCCATGTACATTTTCTTCTCCCACCAAACATTCCCTATTTTAGCCAGCTTTTGGCAACTCTCAGTTATCAGTACTAGATTACAGAAAATTTAATCCAGTGTGAGTGATCCATTCCAAAATGCACAGTTTTTTCCACAAGTAGTGGAAATGGGAATGTCCATATGTCTGTGTGTCTCAGAGTATAACTTTTCAGTCTATTACAGAATAAGATTAATTAGATAAATGTTCAATTTGTCCAGGAGAGCATTTAATTCTGAGGATGAAGCAAGAGAGACAAAAACGCAATGGGAAAATTCTTGGCTCTCCTAAAGTCAGTGGGAGCTTTCAGAGGAGCCAGGACTTCATCCTGTATGTTTTGTTTTTCTTCAGATGTCAGTTACCTGCATACAACATAAATACGATGTGGTCAGAGAAGTGTACAGTGAATGGCTGAAACAGTTAACAAAATCAATAAATGTGGGGAAAGTAGATGAAAACATAAACCAGACTGAGATATTTTTTCCAGACCAAGATTTTTAAGTCTTCTGTATTTTGTCATTTGTTAAACCACAAATAGTTATAAACAGAGCTGCAGTTCAGAGAGTCTTTGTTTCTAACGTAAACAAGGTATAGGGCATAGCTCTGTATGTCGGCCAAACATGACTATAAGTTACAAAAATGATATATATGTATAAAAGAAGTGTCAGACCTTAATTGAAAAATTATATTTGGACATGAATAAATATAAGGAACTCACTTAACTCCAGAAATGCAGTAAGTATTTAACAGAAAATAACCTATATTAACACATGCATTATTTTTTATATGTGAAATTAATTTAGTTCAACATACTAAAACTCAGAAACTGGGGAAGCTTGCATCATTAAGGTATCAATATTCATACTGAAGCTTATCTGTCCTTGTTGAGAAACCTTATACTTGTAAAACCTGTACCGAACATATGCAAGTTTTCTAGATCTAGGAGCAGAATAGCATACTATATCAAATTGGATTAAATATACAGCAAAATTTAACAGAGAAGCTTTGCACAGTCATTAATAGGAACGATATTTTTCACCTAAAATGACCATATTTCTTAACAAACAGGTGAGATTATAAACCCCAAAATCTGTAAAGAACCCATTTAAATCCTGAATTTTTCACTTAATTTACTTCTTCCTAATCTAAGATTTTCCGAACGTCATGAACTCTTACTTTCAAATCATTGTTTCAAATTCTTTTACAGATTGTTATTTAGTTCTAAAAGGAAATAAAGCCCTCGGATAGCCACATTGGCCCACAAGTGTTTCAGTGCTGCAAGCTCGTTCAGCTGTGTACTGGGTCACGGCAGAGTCACTGCAGTAAACAATGTTGCAAACTTCCAAAGCCTGCAGAGGTCAGTATAGCGACATCAACAAGAAATTATATAGCTTCACTGAATAGATTAGCAGTCACAAATATTTATTGTTAAAATGCAAAAATGATGTATTGTTCTGGCCATTACTGTAATGGTGGGACTATTATGGCATGTGATGATTATTCTTGAAAATATCACATACTACTGCATATGCTAAATGTTTTAGGGATATATTTTTGCATTTGCATTTGTTGACTACAAAAAGGGTTAAACATATTTTTCCTGAGAGCATTTGAGAAAAGTTTTTGGATGGGCATTATGGAAAACTTCAGCTCACTCTTCGGAAGCTGTCTTCTCTGTGTTGCCCTGTCAGTGACCTCCGCTGTGACATTGAAGGAATACCCTCCTTGTGGGTGAGAAGTAATTTGCTTCAATAGCTCTTCTGCCCCAGACATGTATAAAAAAGAGACTGTAAACATATACCCTGCGTTTGCTTTGGCGCTGACTGAGCTGACACCATCAAAGTCATTTAGAGCAGAACTTTTAGACGTTTGTGACAAACTAGACCAGGACGAATGATCCAAACAGTAAATGTAAGACTCCAAACTCAGTGCAATGAAATCTCCAGGACTGAAAGGAAATGACAGATAAATAGTGCTAATCAGGCCCCTGAACACTACCATATTAATTGTATTTACCCTCTCGGCTAGCTTTTCATGACCTGCCTGCTCATGACACTGAAAAGTGGTTGCCTTAGTGTTTCACTGCACATTTTCAGCTGTGTATTAAAGAATAAGTAGATGTTCAGACATGACCTTGGTGCCCGCAGAGAAAGATTTTGAGAGACACAAATTGGGCTTAGATCTATGTGATTTGCTTCCTTCAAAGCACTCCTCTTAGGTAGGCAAAAGTACACAATATCCACCCCATGAAGTGTTGTTTCCCCTCTGCCCCCCAAAAATGCTCTTTATAAATAAAATATTTTCTGAAAAAGTTCAAGGTCAGCTTTTTCTCTCATCAATACATAGTGTGTATTCTTGTCTCAGCTACCCACCATAACATTATGTTGTGAGGCTGACACTAAGGTGTTGAAATGGTTCTGTATTCAGGCTATAAGCAATTTTTCCCTCCCTAAGAACTTTCATATAATGCAAGTCTTCATGTATTTACACCTTTGCAGTTTCTCAAAGGAAAATCTGGATTGCTTAAGACTGATTAACTTTAGTAAAAACACCTGAAACAGAGACCATCCTGAATGTGAGTGATGGATCAGACACTCTGCTACTTCTATTTATGCATCTCTACTTGAACTTAAAATTGCACACAAATTTGTGGCAGTGGGAGGATTACATTTGAACTTTCTTGGCATTAAGAGACCCACTCTTCCCCTCAGCTCTGAAGTGCAGATGCATATATCTATTCACATATATAATTATATAGAAATTACATAGTGTTGGTGCCTGGCATAAGTCCAAGCTGGCAGAGTAAAATGATAAACGACAAAACACTTCTAATTCCACTTACTGTCTCTGCAAGTCTAAGTTGTTGTGCTAGTAAAGATTCATGAAATTAGTAGTGCTCACATACATGTTAGTTGCCTTCAAGTTTGACTTACAGCATTCTGCTACATGAGAATGATGTGGGTTCAAGTATCCAAAGTGTCAGGAAGATGTAATGCAGCTTCATCAACTCCCAGTCAAAAACTATCCCTGAGAAGCTGATAAGAGCTGGTTGTAAGAAATTTAATGGGTGGGAGGGAGGTCACAGAGGAAAAGTTTAAATGTATATTAAATCCCAACTTCTACCGAAATGGCTTGTTGCCTGTAGCAGCATTAGCATGACACTGAATCAAGTACCTGCTTCATGCAGTTCCTGCAAAACCAAATCTAAGGATTTCTTCCTCTGCCACGCTCATAATTATCTGTCTGAGAAAGACAAAGAAATGCAGTTCACAACCTGTCTCCTCATATTTTAAGTATTGACATATTGACATGGAGTCTTTTCCCTGTAATCAATATATTTTTAACAGAGTTGTATTTTGCTACTTGAAAGAAGAGACAAGAATGTGTAAACTATATGTTAATATTAAAAAAGAAAAAAAAAAAAAGCAGCTTTTCACGTAAGTAAATATATTGAAAGAGTAGAGGAAGTTTAAATAGACCATCTCATAGAATTTTATTTTCAAAGATCATGTGACTGTACTGGAGTAAAAAGCATGAACTTTCCTAAAATAATCACAAACTAGCTTTCTCTTTGATATTCTGTTCACGTATGGTAGACCTCAAACCAGCTAAAGCAAAAGCACAGAGAAGGGAATTTTGGTCTGAACCTGGAATAAAGTCTAGTGACTTGAAATTCAAACAAAGGTGAATAGGCTAGAGATGGTAATATAGATGTTATCCTCACAACCTTGCTTCTTATTCATTTATTTCCCCCTGCGCAGAATGGATGCAGAGTGGAGATGAAGGAGATCATCTGAACAGAAGTGCTTTGTCCTCACTTTGCACAGACACGCTTGACTGTTCCTGGTTCTAATTAATTAAACTCAGTCCTGTAAAACAAATGAGACTTAAAACATTTATGATTTCAGAAGGTTTGGAATAACTGTGTAAGAGACCATCAAAACCTCATTTCCTTGTTCATCATCATCACTGTATTTCTCACACCATCAGTAGCTTACATGAAATGAGAGAGAACTGATAATTTCTGTCAGAACTTGTTGTTCGGGTCTTTTCCAATTCCTTAATATTATCAATATTACCGTAATTTTAAGTCAATCTTGCAGTCACCCCTTACCTCTTCTCTGAAGCTCAGGATTAATGGGTAGGGGAAAGAATCCTCTAGAAAATCTATAACTCCATGAGTGAATCTTTATTTCATTTAGAGCAAAGTATGTTTACTTTGAGTCAACAATGAAAGATGAAACTGTTGGTAATCCGAGTCTGGGACAGGTGAACTCAAATGTTTTCAAGAAATATTAGATCCACCATGTCAGTGGCTGCCTACTAATTTCAGCAGTGACCAAGAAGCAGAAAATACCAATACCAAGTATAGAAAAATACCACACTGAATTGTGAGAAACTGCCAACAAAACAGTGACAAAAACAACCAATGGAGTCAATGGGTGCTGTTAATATAACCAATATTCAAATATATTCAGTATTTCTCAGTCTCTACACACACACACACACATACACACACCCAAGTGTGTGACCCCACAGACATTTGGCTAACTAGAGTTCTTAAAATCAACTACTTGCATGGTGGGTACATGTAGCTATATGTGTAGCACCCTGGGCCACACAGCAGAAATCATCATAGTCTAGATATCATAGAAAAGGTGTACATTTGCTTCTTGCACTATGCAGAAGATATCCTCGTTATATATAATTAGAAAACTTACTTTCCCCCTGCTGCCCTAATTTGTTTTTTTCTCTTCACTTTTAAAATTCTCCATTGGCTTTAATTAGTTTCTCTCTGAAATCACCAACCAGGTGAAATTAGAGCACTTTTTAAGTTTAAAAAATGTGGTTGGATTTTTTTCAAAATTTTTTTTTTTTCTGAGCTTTATTCCCTGAGGCCAAATCCTCCCTGTTCTTACTCATGAGAGTAGTGCTTCAGTGAGGAAGCTTTCCAGAGGAAGGCAGGTTTTGGCCCTAGTGGGAAGTACCAAAGCTCTTCTAAATATAGATGTAAGATATATGAGACAAATACTCACTGAAGGAAATTAGCAGTGTTCCTGTTAAGTCAATGAAGCTAATGCAGTTACAGCAACTGAAGATTTTTCCATGTGTTTTCAGACTTCACAAGTCTTCACCAAATATTTATCACATCCGAAATGCTCTACTTTTTGCTAACAACATCTCTATTCCTTCATTTAAATACTCATCATTATACAATCAATACCAGCGACTCAGTCTCTGCTACTATGACAGGAGCAAATTTTACCTAAGAGAAATCATTTGTGTGGTCTCCATGACATAATATATCCTTTAATGTCTCATTGTTAATTAAGAAATTAAGAAACAAGCCATTTAAGAAATATGATAAAAGTTATCATTAGCTGCAAAATAATACAGCTCTGAGCTTTAAAATGTTCTACTGGAGCTCTGGAGCTAGAGACAGTCATGTCCTTGTGATATTTCAGTGACAATTTCTATTTTAAGTGTCAAAAACAACTCCGCTATCTGGAGCAAGTAGTGTAGTATTCTCTCCTTTTAATATTCTAATCGTGAGGTGTAAAGTGAAATGGTTGCACAGTGTAATGGTGGTAAAGAAGCTGAGTGTCAATGAGACGGGAAAGGTGACAGACACGGAATGAGTCCCCAAGGTGCTCTCCAAGTGCATTGGATAAAGATTCCCCTGGGAAATTTTTCTCATTAGTTCTCAGACACAGTTCAGTAATTCAATAGCACCAGGTTACCATTAGTCACGAGACCAAAATATGTTACTTTCCATGCTTTAGCTCCCTGATTTGTATATCCCATTTTATGAGCAAAAATTATGAGACCGTCTATCATTCAAAGTAAGTTCATGTGTTGTTTACATACCTGAGTATGATCCATGACAAGAAGACTCTGACAATACTATTAACAAAGAGCATACAAATTAAACAGAAAACAGACATTTTTTTGATATTTGAAACTGCATTAATGAATGATTGCATTGTACATACACAAGAGCGACATTACATATTGATTTTCTACATTGGTACCTGAAAAATTAATTATAGTTTGAGAAACAAACCTAGAATTATCAACAAGCAAAAAGTCAAAGGAACTGGATTGTTTCTGTGGATATTGCCAGGTTAAAATAATTTTTCTGTGCTTAAAGATGAAATGTGTATGTATTCAGTTAATATGATGGGGAAAAGTAGCTAAAAACTTTGATGGTTAGCTAATTTTATGTGTAATTACTCTGTGAAAATGTTAAACTGAATAGGTTATTCTCGACACTTTTTTTCTATGCAATAAAAATGTACTTCTATGCTATCAAAGTTAACTGCACTCCCACTCAGCACTCGAAGGGATAATGGCTGGAGGTGTTGTCTCTCTCATTACCCACCAGGGTGGAAAGAAAGGAGTATCCATCCCCAATGGTCATTTAAATCCTTGTTGTTATATTAAAAAAGTAGTCACAATGAAATCTGAAATACAAGAAAATTAGACACACAAGCATAACAAGTTATTATATGTTTTACCAGTGCAAACAGCGGATTAGTTTGTCTTTTTATGTATCAGTTCATGTGCTCCAGAATGTTCCAATTTAGTTTTCATTCTTGATTAATGTATTTAGCACTCATCACTGCACCTTGCGTTCGTATGTAAGAGACAGCAACTGCAGATAATTACTCTGCCTAAAGTAGTTCAGGAAAGTACAGATATTTTAACTTTTCTTAAAAAAATAAAAATAAAAAAAATGCATTCTCTGGAAGCTTTTTCATTTTACTTGAATTTGTTTTATGGAGTGTGGTGCCTTTTTTTTTTTTTATGAACAGTGTACAACATTTAATATGAGAAACAAAAAAATATTTGCACAGAATTGCCTGTCTTGAACAAAAAATATTGAAATCTGTCAGTCAATAGGTGCTTCATTTTCAACCCGTCAGCCTGGTGAGAGCTTGATCTTTTATTGCAGTCAGATCAAAATCTTGTACCTGAGGTGTCTCATTTAGCTTACAAAATCAACTTATTAGTAGAATTCCTTAACAAGAGGAATTATATCCCCAACAAAATTATGTCTTGTCTTGTAAATAAGACTCACTTTTTCACAACTAGATTCTGATATGCTTACCATTGTACTGCAAAAAGAGCATATGTTAAGTGCTGTGGTATCTGTGCCAAATAAATCATCGATAGCCCATTCCTATTAATCTTACTCACGTATGTTATTTTACTGAAGCTGGATGTTTTACTCCCATGATTAAGGCAAGAATGGTTCTCCAGTTTCCTAGAAGTGTGAACTCACCTGTATCACGTATATTATTTTCTTCAAAGCTGTGCACTGCAGTCTCCAAATGAAGCTCTTTTAATTGAAAATGTTTCTATAACTCTTTAACACTGAGCCATTTCCAATCTAATGATCAGGCTCCAAATAAATATACCAAATACTTATGGTATTATGTGCTATACACAAGCTCATCATTGACTTATGAATTGTAAATATTTATAAGTGGCTCATATTAAAGTAGTTGTCAACTGCAGCTACAGTACTTCACCTTCTGTCACTCCCAGGTATCAAGGGGGCTGATTCAATCACTCTCTTGTCAGGCTACCTTTCTTCTCCTGAATACCCAAATCCCTAAACACAACAAAATATAAATGAATGAAAAGTGCTAATGATGCATCATTACCAAGAGGTATCAAGTTTTTTAAGGTCCTTTGCTGACTAAATTTTAAATTAGCACAATTATTCAGAGCATTCCCCAAGGCACCATTCATTATGCCTAGCTGCTGAGCTGAGGCACACTGCAAATGAAATATATATTACTGTCCACATGTCTGTCTGCCTTCCTTCCTAATATCTCCTTGAAATGGCAAAACTCAGGATTCATCATATAAAATGTTTTTTTTTTGTATTGAAAGAAATACAAGTGTGCATGTATTTTAGAAGTGATGAAGGCATTTTTATTAGTGCTCTGTTACCTAAAATGTATTTATTATCCTCAAAGATCCTGAATAACATGGACGGACACTTAGAAACTATTTTATTTAAACTAGTGTTTCATCTACTTCCTAACACAGCAGTTTTAATCTCAAGTGAAATGCAAAGTCTTCTGGAGCAGGGAGTGAGAAAGTCTCTGATCCTGCCTAAGCCTTGGAGAAGCTTGTGGTGCACAGTGGATTCATTTCTCCTTTGGCCCAGTGTTCAGCAAACATGTCTGTGTGGACACTTCCCTGACTAAAAGTATTGGGCAGCCAGGATATCAGATCCTCTATGGCTCCCAAGAGTAATGACCTGTATTACATCTACCATGTATGTCAAAATTTGTCAAAATTTTCTTTTTTCTTTTTCTTTTTCATGCAGTCAATGAAGAGTCTGAACCTCTTGCTCATATTAAATATCCTAATATTTAACAGTTCTCTGAAGGATAAAAAAGGTAACATTGACATGACAAATCCCTGAACTGTCCATAAGGTAGATCAATCTGATTCACCCAGCAATATATATAGTTTTATTCAGTGTTTTTTATTAAAAAAAAAAGCCTGTATTTTTTAGAAGAATAACGAAACAACCAGTTCCTACACCCACATTACAAGTTAGTAAGAAAAGAGGAAAAAGCTGTGAATGCCCACATGCAAGTGATACACACATGGGCTCACCAAACTGTTAAGGTGATGGCTCTTCTGGTAAAACCCAGTGCACATTTGCCCTCGCACAGATGGAAATGGGTATATCCGTAAGAGAAAATCATTTCTGTATGTACCTAGCTGTGAAGTCCTAAGCTGCTTTTTTAGCCCAATGACATCACCGCATACAAGCTGGGCCCCACCACACAGATGTGCTTTCATGTGCGGTGATATCACTTTCACTAAAACACTGAAGGCATGACTTTCAAGCAGTTTTAAAATTCAGATCAGTTCTGCTCATATTTAATCTAGACATGTTGGTTTAACACCAAGCCAAGCCAGACCTTTTAATGTTCAGTGGCCATGATATAAAATTCTTCACTGTGTTGCACCAATAAATTCAGAAGTGCAGTGTAATTTGCTGGAGTCACTGTGACTGTTGTGAAATTCAAGCAAGATTTTAAAGCAACCGTTCTTTGTGTGTCTTACTGCAGTACTTCAGCAATTTGGACAATATATATATATTTTTTTTTCCAATGAACATGTAAGCACAAAGAAGGGATGCTTGTTTTGGTCAGGTTAAGATGAGATTAAAGATAGGCTGCAAAACGGGATGGACTCTTCCTGAATTAGGAACAGTTTCACTGTGGAGTTATTTAGGAGTTGTTTAAAACAAACAATGAAAAGAAAGTGCCACTTGACACTGACAGCAAGTATCTCTGTTCATTTTGCATTGTCAATAGCTCCAGTGGTAGCACTATTCTTTTGACAGCTAAAAGCAGATGTGTGGGTTAAGTATGGGAGCAATTCAAATGTCCATAGTAAACTGCAGGGGGGCAGAGAGAGCTCAGAGAGCAGCAGCTTTAAAGTAATTGACTAATACAGTAAGGATATTAAAGTCATTTAGTGCCAAAAGGGAACACACTGATCCTTGACCCTGAGCCACTTTGGAGTAATCTAGTATTCAATCCAGCGTGTAATGACTGCCAGGCCTGTCAATCCTCCGGGCTCTCCAGTCAAATGCCTGTGGCTACTATTGGCTTATGGTAAAAGGACAAAAATGCAAGGAAATGCCTCTAAATCAGGCTATGATGTGATAATGTTATTGCTCCAATGTATTCTATATTGTCCCTGCATAGTTTAATCTGTTGAGATCCATGTCAAAAATTGCCCTTGTTCCCCAGAGGTCTTTACTCAACCTTTTAGTAATACAAGTGGATTTGAAAGGAGAGGGGTAACTCACTTGATGAATTGTTTCCAGTTAATATAAAAAATAAGAGGTCAACTGTGGCTTAAAGGCTAACCGTGGAAGGTATAAATTAGAATAAGCGTGCTAGTAATCTGATTAGTAAAGCCTCGCTCTTCATTTACCCTAGTGGGTAAAATATTTTACAATAAATAATATTGACACAGAAATTTATTTACATGAGTGACACAATTCCTACTAAGTTTATATGCTGAAAGGACTTTCAGCTTGGAAGCAATACAAAGAAAATGTTCATTTGCTTCTGTCACTTGTCCTTAAAACTTCTGCAACTACTGGGAATCTTGTATTTTAAATTAGGCACCTCACATTTGAAAAATATAATTATTGCTACAGGCTGAGTAGTCCACTTGAGCTTGAGAGAAGGAAATTGCCATTTTTTGTTATTTTGAATTTGCTAATTAAAACAGGGAAAACTGACCCACATAGATTCTCTAAAGTTAAAAAGTCAAAATGGGATAATAATTATGCAAATTTCAATGTATTGCTGTGAAAAGGATCTTTATGTTTCATTACACTATCTCCACTATTTTCCAGCCCCACTTTTCAGGTGCCGTACATAAACTTAGGGAAGAGAGAAGCTCAGGTGATAGTGATGCTCCCATTATTTTTAGAGAATGGGGAGGTTATGTAACAGGCACTTTGCCTAATTTTATTCTGTGTGATTCCACAAAGCTCTCCACAGGGATGATACAGTACAAAGAGAGAACATCTCCTGAGAAATATCTTGCTTATAACTTTGAAATAACTTCAGTGTCAAAAACAAATGACTTTCTCCAAAATTCTGCCTGTCCTCTCTCAGTTCAATGCCTCAAAGTCATTTTTCAATGTAAGGCTGTATTTGTAAAACCATTTTCCAGCCTGTACATACCCTTTACACTTGAAAAATTATGATTTTGTGGACAGTTTTAGGGGGTGACTTGGAGAGAGAGGAGAATTGTTCTTTTGCTCTCATTGAATTCCCTGGCCGTGACACTGGAAGCACATGCTACACAAACTGTGATCCAGCCAGGAGATGTCTGGTTGTGTTTCAGTGGACCTCATCCCAGGCAGTTTTATCACAAGCTGGTGTTTTCACAGGAAAAAAAATAAATGTCTACAAGCAAGCTAACCTGAAGCATAATATGACCAAATTGTCTGTTATTGCCCTGTAATTAGTGAACATCAATGTTACTTCAATGGCTATAGCCTACAGTTTGGCAAAGTAGGCACTCCTCTGAGCCCCCAGAAACAGCTGTTCACAGGAACAAATTCCGTCTTTTCTTGGGGAGGTCTTGATAAGGTAGTGACAGACCAAAGGACTGGGCTAGGCTCTAAAGTCCTTACCCGGCGTGTTCCCACCTCTGAGCACTCACTCCCCACTTCTTCTCCCAGATGCTGCTGTGTCTCTCCCCCTTAAGTGACAGTACCTACACCAGTGTGGGCACCTGAGGCGTACTTCATCCGGAATAAATTCAGCTGGGTGATTAAATGAATCCGGTTGATTTAAATGAACCATACTCTTTAACACCCTCCAAAACACGTCTCACATGATTGCAACTGATGAAATCAAATCCACACATTTAGGTCATTGCCTCATCTGCCTGGGGTGAGCAAGGCTTGTTCCAGTACCACTAGCAGCCCACAGAGCTCATGTCCTCCTGCCTCATGGGCAGTGATTCAGAGCATTGCTGACCACCAGCTGGTGTTAAAGATGCTTGGACCAGTGCTCAGCCCCCGTGAGGGAAGGGTGCACACAGTCACCGTTATCCAAATAGGATTTAAGGGCCCCATCCTTTCCAGGTTCGGACTACTCCTGCTGTGTCGGCAGCAGTTGCAGCATACAACACGAGCCACAGAGTAATAGAGGCCCAAAGAGACCTGACCACCTCCTGCCTTAAGTGCAGGACCGTCACTTGTGATGTGATATTCTTACTGCTTGGCAGCTGTCTCCCTCTCCCTCTCCTCTTCCCCTCTGCACCTGCAAGGGCTGGTACTCATCCTTCTCCCATGCTCATCAAGAGTGACATTTTCCCTTTCTTTATCGCTGTTGGAGGGAGTGGAACTGGGATACACCTCCACAGCTTCTCACCCTGAGTGGGGATTGAGAAGATCCGCTTCCTTTTTGTTGTTTGATGAGGAAATCAAGGTAGCAATAATCAACTTTTCGTGATTCCTCCTTTCTTTTACCCTCCAAATGTATCATGTCTGGTTTCAACATTGGAAACTCATTTTAAAAAGGGTGAAGTAGTGGAGATGGGGAAGAAAACACCTATCAGAAAAAAATGCTGAGAACCTTTAATCTAACATTCATGGAATAAATATTAGTTAGGTATGAAACTCCTTTTTTTTTACATAAAATTGTGTTCTTGTGTCTTTTTTTTTTTCTCACTGGCATCTCACCATCATGGCACAAATTCATTGACCATTTCCCTGACACTTAAGGAGCCTGACGTGTCTAGAAGCTGCTCAGAATGATGATCTTGAGAGCTACAATATTTCACGAGGTATGCTTTTAAATTGCAAGGAGAGGAAAAAACTTTTAGAAAACGCAAGAAAATACCTGCTGTTCCTTAACCTACTTGAAACCAAAAATGCCTTAGAGGTAATAGGTCAGGCATTGCTGAGATGCCCACAAACCATTTCAAAATGCAGGTATCTCAGCTCTAATCTCCCTTTGTGTCTGTTCCAGGATGATTGTGTTTTTATTTAAATTCCAGACTTTAAGTGCCAGCCTAAAAGCCACCTGGACCCCTAAGGGTCTGGATGTTTTTAAAGTGAATCTGTACTCATACCCCCTGCTGTCTCCCTCTTATTAAATTAGTGTCGTTTTGCAGCCTATGAGAAGAGAAAGCTTGTCTTTTACACTCCTCTTTTAGGAGCATTTGAAACCATCAGTACCATTTTGTAAACATATTTTGAGATGACAGTGCAATCTTTTCAAAGTGGGGTTTCAAACACAGACATGCACTCACACAAATGCATGCATGCATGCATTCTACTTTTATGACTTTGGAATAAAAATGCAAATGAATTTATTAGATTAAGCATGGCACCAAATAGAAATTTATGCACATACATTTAAAAAACAGACCCCTTGAAAATAAAGCGGTTGCAGCCTATTAATTTTCTTCTTTGGCAGTTTTTAAAATTCCCCTAAAAAAATGAAACAGCATGAATACTGTCAATATATCACAACAGCCACATTAGGTTTTGTGATATACATCATAATATAAAGAGCACTATTAGAGCACAACCTGGGAACCATTAAATCATTCTAAATCACTGTTACATTCCATTAGTGTCAATGGTGAAACCACATAATAGGCTTTATTACAAACTTCACCTTGGTAGGCCATTGTCTCTAATAACCACTTCTCTATGATGTGGTATCATACCCAGAAATCCAGGGAGATAATAAAGGCTCCCTTATTTCTTTTTTATTGGATGGGTAAAGTTAAATTTAGCTGTAAGTAAAAAAAAAAAAAAAAATCCTGAAGCTTTGTTCACTAACTGTGAGTTGCTGCTATTTGGACAAAAAAAAAAAATTAGGCAGACTTGGGAGAACAGTTTGAAATAAATTTGAATCCTGGTAAATGCTTGAGGCCAAGGTAAGATCGGCAGTCCCAGCAATTACGATGTCATTTTTGAAATGCAGCTTAGTGCATTTATGCCCTTCTTTACACTTTTGTTCAGATACAAAGCATTGATTATGGAAACATTATAGGAATTAAATCTGTGTTCTCATCTCTTCAACCCCTATATGTGCAGTATCCATTAAAAAAAAAGAAAGAAAAGGAAAGTGGAAAGAGAGAAAGAAAGAAGGAAAAAAGGAAAGGAGAAAAGAAAGCAGGAAGGAAGGAAGGAAGGAAGGAGGGAAGCAGTGAAGGAGGGAAGCAAGGAAGGAAAGAGAAAGAGAAAGAGAAAGAGAAAGAGAAAGAAAGAGAAAAAGAGAAAAAGAGAAAGAGAAAGAAAGAGAAAAAGAGAAAGAAAGAGAAAGAGAAAGAGAAAGAGAAAGAGAAAGAGAAAGAGAAAGAGAAAGAGAAAGAGAAAGAGAAAGAGAAAGAGAAAGAGAAAGAGAAAGAGAAAGAGAAAGAGAAAGAGAAAGAGAAAGAGAAAGAGAAAGAGAAAGAGAAAGAGAAAGAGAAAGAGAAAGAGAAAGAGAAAGAGAAAGAGAAAGAGAAAGAGAAAGAGAAAGAGAAAGAGAAAGAGAAAGAGAAAGAGAAAGAGAAAGAGAAAGAGAAAGAGAAAGAGAAAGAGAAAGAGAAAGAGAAAGAGAAAGAGAAAGAGAAAGAGAAAGAGAAAGAGAAAGAGAAAGAGAAAGAGAAAGAGAAAGAGAAAGAGAAAGAGAAAGAGAAAGAGAAAGAGAAAGAGAAAGAGAAAGAGAAAGAGAAAGAGAAAGAGAAAGAGAAAGAGAAAGAGAAAGAGAAAGAGAAAGAGAAAGAGAAAGAGAAAGAGAAAGAGAAAGAGAAAGAGAAAGAGAAAGAGAAAGAGAAAGAGAAAGAGAAAGAGAAAGAGAAAGAGAAAGAGAAAGAGAAAGAGAAAGAGAAAGAGAAAGAGAAAGAGAAAGAGAAAGAGAAAGAGAAAGAGAAAGAGAAAGAGAAAGAGAAAGAGAAAGAGAAAGAGAAAGAAAGGACAGAAAGAAAGAGAGAAAGAAAGAAGAAGAAAAAGATATATAGAGAGAAGAAGTCTGAGTGTGCCAATGTTTTCTTGCTTCCTTAATTTTTGGAAATGCTTCAGGAGAAATTACCGTACATAATTAAGGATCCATTTTTCCATCTTACAGGGCTAGATTCTGTTCGCCATAATACTCATGATAGCACAGACCAACCTGCAGACTGTAACACGGCTATGTGGGGTTAGCCTGCAGAAGCTCCCCATTCCAGGCAGCTGGGGTATGCAGGGCTGTGGAGGTGCAGGTCTGCAGGCAGCTGTGGAGGAATCCTGCCCCTTTTAAAGTCATGCAAATTTGGCTATTGCTTTCACCGGAGCAAGGACTTCAATCTCAAGATTCAAAAATTACTTTACAGGAACGCTGTATTTCCTGTAAGAGAACTGATGAATTTTGATGAATTGATGTCTCCATCATCACAACATTTAAGCTTAGTTGTGTTGCAGAAGCAGAGCTATAACTTCAGTTTACGTAGCGGTGCAGCTTCCCATCATCGTTATTCAGATATTCGTGTGTCTGAAAACATTTCTTATGGTGATGCCTAATGTATACTATCTGTCTTTATAATTCTTTCATGTGAGTTCAGTACAAGAGTTGGAGTAACTGGAAGGTAGATGTGAAGAGACAGGTGAATACACCAGTCTCATACTATAGCTGAGTTAATGAACTGTATCCCCTTGTCCACCTGACTGAGTTCTAGGGACTGATGGCATTTCATCCTTAAATTTTCCTGTAGGTGCTGATTAGGGATGGGTGTAAATAAGAACTGGTCCTTACTTCACAAATTGTGAAAGTTTTACAAGTTCAAAAGTCCTTTCAAATTGGCTCAGTTGTTATCAAAAAGAAAAAAAAAATCCCTCTAGTAAAATAACTAGCAAGAAAATGAAATAACTAGCAATATCCTCTGTTAAACACATAAAATTAAAACATTTTTCTTTATTTCACCTATTTTAGATTTTTAATCAATTCCCCTGATTAAATCCTCCTTTGTCCTTTATTTCATTCCTTTTCTTCCCTCCATCTTGTTTTCTTTCTTTTTTTTTTTTTCCCCGCATCTTGTTCAAATGCTCCTGTTTTGAAATGATGACCTAGTTCAGCATTCCCTAAAACGTTCTATATCCGTGTGTGGTATTTTTGCATTTACCTTTTCCTTCTAAATGGCAATTTTATGTAGCATCTGATAGAGATTAAATATATGCAAGTCCTTAGCATATATTGGGAACAACATTGATTCCTGTTAAATATCAGACCACCTTCAACATTTGTTTTAATCTCTACCAGATCATTCTGACTTTCTTATCAGAAAAATGTTTTGCTATACATGAAATGCTGTTTTAGAAATGTGAATCTGGTTTCTGCACAGTACAAATTTACCAGTCTCTGAGGCAAACCATACTGAGTGCTGTAGCAATCCCGTATCTCCAGCATGTAAGGTCTGAAGTTAGAACGTAAAACTCTCTCTGAACTTAGAATATCCCCAAAGGTGGGTAGCTCAGTCAGATGATACAAAGGAAAATCTGTGTGATGATGGGGGACTACAGAAGGATAAAAAGGTATATGGAAAGAGATAAAAATGATAACAATTCTGGGAGGCATAGGATGATTAATTAGAGATTTACTAATAAAACATAGTGACAAGGTTTGCATCCATTTGCATCATTTAGGGTGACATGAATCCAAGGTCACTGTTTTCAGCTGTGGATGAAGTTGGATGTGGTTGGAAGAGGGACATAAAAATGGAACGAGGAAGTGAAAGATGTCAGAAGAGAAGAGAGAAAATACAGTTGGAATTTTGGATACTTTTATCAAAATCTAAGACTCCTTCAGTATCGTTTGTTTACAGTTTTGCAGGGCAGACACAAACCTTGTTCTCAAAGTCAGCATTGTATATCTTGCTGCTTTAATTGGTCTTTCTCATAACTTGAAAATTGTAAATGTTTTTTTCCTTTGTCTAAAATGAGCCATAAGAAAGGGTTAACAAGACATGCATGTAAACAATAAAAATAAATACAGAAATTATAGGAAACTATTCTATTCTATTGTTTCCCAGGGGCTTACAAAAGAGAATACACTAATTTTGCTTTAATTTTTTCACACCTGAAGAAAATATTTTTGCTAAAATGTCACCCTCGACATTCCTCTACCTTGTTTTCTATTTTCAACGCACATTGTAATTTTTTTGTTTGTTTTTTTTTACTACAACAGTTTGCAATGCCATTGTTATTGACAAAGGTGTGAGCAAATTTCTCATGCTGGTTAAGCAGACAGACAGTGAAAGCTTGAGCTCCAGCTTGAGTTCCTTACCTTTTCATTCCTGCTTTTCTTTTTCTCTTTTTAGAAATGAATACAGTCTAGGCAGTTAAATATTTGGAAATAATTATTTTGGAGGGGTTGCATCATGTAAACCAAATACAAAGGCAGTAGTGGCAGTGTGCTTAGCCTTGGCTTTAACTTTCCTATGGTGTTAACTTTGCACCTGAGGCAACTTCCCCTTTCTGAGAAGTGTCAAAATATATCATGTATTAATATCAAACTTAAAATAAATTCATTACTAATTTTAAGAAAGAGCTGACTCAATGCTTTAGATGATTAATGCAGAGCACTAGCTATGACTTGTTACCATGTGCAGTATCCAGCTTAAACACCAAATTTAATCAAGGAGAAACCAAATGATGAGAAAAGCTTTCATTTTCTACGTTCCTTTTTTTTTTTTTCTTTTCTTTTTTCTTCAATGCTCTGATTTAAGTTGGTTCTTTGGACAGTTTCTTTGATTCCTGGCATCAAATGGTGAAATAGTGGACAGACTTGTTCTCCACAGGTCAGCTCATAGCCCCCTTACTTTTTCTCTCTCTCCTCTGAAATGTTGCCACTGATAAGGGTGTGTGACACAGAAATATTAGTCCCCACTCATTATATGCAATGATGGCAAAGAACAATGTCAAAACATCTGCAAGATGCGCGTGCTTCCAGGAAGAGGATTATGGATGCTGAGTATCTCATGCTATTGCACCAGCAACAAAATACTGCTTTTGGTCTGCCTGAGGAACATAAACATTCATTAGCACCCTTACACCTATGCTATCCTGTTTTCTGGTAGGATATAATCTCTGGTTGAAATAGAGTCACTTTTTTTTTTCTCCTAGAATTTCTACCTTTTCTTCACTCTATTGCAGAGTGTGGCTCGGAGAAAAACCGGTAGTCTGTGGACACCTCTTTAATACTGGTTAAAACAATTCTCAGCCAAGTGTCATTTAAGCCAGTAAGGTAGTCTGGACCAAAATGGATCCAGGACTGAAGAAGCACACATTAAAACTAGCGGTATCCTTTTCCTTGGGCTTCACTAACCCTTCAAGCAAGCAGGGCTGAGGATGCTTGCTCCTGCTTCTTATTTGCAGTGGCTAAAATAATCACCTGCTTTCTGTTCTGTATCTAACATGCTGGCATGGCAGACTAAAGAATTAAAAGAAGGAAATGTCTCTTCATAAATTAGCGAGTGATACTGTGTCCGTATAATGCAGCTGAGGAAAAAAAAAAAAAAAAAGCAGTAAGATTTTAATGAAGTATCTTTTTTTTACCGGAAATATTTGAGAGCTTGGTGTGTTATGAAATATATGCAAGCATTTGGTGCCGCATGGTTTATAATGCCCTGAAGCAAGTTGTAAGTCTTATCAGCATCTGGGAAGATCAGAACTTTCCGTTTGGGTTTTGATTAATCAAATATATTACAAAACCTTTGCTATGTCTGATTTTTGAGAGAGTCTATTTTTGATATTAATATGTCTCTACAGATTAGATACAGATCAGTTGTTTCATGAAAATAATTCTCTTATCTTTTTTCTCTTGTACAAAAAATTATGTTTTTTAAAATAAAAACCATCAGATAAATATTTAAACACAGATTTCCTTCATGTGGGTGTCTCTTCCATGCTATTTCACTTATAAGTCTTTGTACAAATGAGGTACTTTGAAATGTAGGATGTTTAAGAGTCTCTAACTTTTGAAACAATCACTAGAGGCCTGAAGACTGCTTCTTAAGAGGAGACAGCCAGTAGTATTTCATTCAGCTTCTTTACGGCTGTATGTTAGAAGCCTGTGTTAAACCACGAATCTCATCCTATTAACCCAGCCATATAACCTTGAGCTATCCAGCCTTCCCCATGACAACACACAGTGCCTCTAACATGTATATCAGCTGTGGTGTTAGCTTTTTATCAGATACAATTAATGTTTGAAAGCACCTACATTAAACAGACAAGTATGCATAGCTTGACTCAAAAGCATCTACAGTAAATTTTCCTATGTTAGAATAATAACATCAGTCACTTCTACCACTGTATTAAGGGTCTGTCAGTAATTACATTATAATCCTCTTTCATCCCTTTGGATAGGGCTAATGAACTTCTTTTTTAATTTCACTAAACTGGAGAAAATTGATGTTTTAATATTATAAATGTGCATATCAAAAAGGACTATCAAAATGAGTGGTCTCCAGTATTTTTATGCTCTCTCACCGTTCCTGATAGCTCAATAATTTATTTGTTTTAAAACAAAAAATTGCACACAAATGATTTGTTAGATAAAAAAAGACATTCAAGATTGTTTAATATTTTAACTTGGAGGACAAAGCTTTTCTCTTCAGAAAGTGGATTTACTACACGAGTACAATCTTTTCAAGCAAAATGGCAAAGATCTTTACCACACAGGCAAGAGGTCCAATCCTGCCAGCTGCTGAGCAGTCTGAGATCCAACAGAAGCTGGCTGGAAGGGACCCAGCAACCTTCCAGGATCAAGTCCAAAATGCATAAGCACACCAGCTACTTTGATACCAGAGACCTTAAACATTTTGGTCTATACTGTCAATGATCCATGAACTAAGACATTTACTGTACACAAATCATAGCAGCAGTTTAAGAAGAACAAGTAAGGAAGTGGTGTCAGCCTTCATTTTGACTCTGCTTGTTCACAAGATATACTTTAAGCCCTATGTTTACCTACATACCACAAGTTCTGGGTTTATCTGTTCTCTCTTTCATTTCTCTGTGTATAATCTAGCTTTGCAAAATTTCTTCCCAGCAAGTCATAGATTTGCTGAGCAAATGATCAGTAGTGTAGTAAGCGTAATAAATGCACTGACAGGTTTACAAAGTCACTGTTACACTCCCACTATATGAATACGTGTAAAAGGTATATTTTGGACCTACAAGTGGCCTGAGGTTTCTGGATCAGCAGTGTGTGATGTACCACATCTATGGATACAGAGGAGATTAGTAACCCACGGAGAGCATTTGGATTCCCCAGTTCTTAGTCCACAAGCCTGGCACATGGCCCCAAAAGCATTAGATATGCTACTATCTTCTTGTGCTACATTATTTTTTTTCATGTCCCACCTCTTGCAAGTTACCTCTTTTTATTTATTTATTTTTAATCTCACTCTTCAAGCACAGCACATGACAGCCATTTTCATTGCCTTTCTGTGAGCACAGGGCTTCCTATGCAGATGGGATTTTTTTGTAGCTTTGCTCCAGCCATGTTAGGGTCCCTTTGCTCCCTTGGGAACATGGGAGTTCTGGAAGAAGACTTTTACACCTGGTAGCGTGTGGTAGTATGCCCACTGCACCAGATTTTCTCCAATGGAGGGCTGAAGGCTCCAGTGGGGGTGTTGTGGGGGAACTGCTCAATGCAAAACGCATCTGGCCTCCTCCACGCCCCTTTCCTGAGCATCTCCCTTAACACTATCCTGCTTTTTCTCACTCTTTCCCCTGCACACAAATACTACCCATGTGTGCATAGCACACACACATACACATGTGCACGTAGAGACATGCAGTGCCATGTGAATGAGTGAATAGCCTGGAGGTAAATGGCTGTATTAGAGAATTTTTTAAGATATTGTTAATGGTTTCCAGTGTACATATTGTAAGTTCATGTTTGTGCAGGAAACAAATGTACAAATGCACGTTCCTTTTCTGTATGCTGCAAGGGAAGCAGATAATTTTGTGATACAGAGTTGACAGACAGATAAACAGCCCCAATTTAAAAATACATATGATGAATAGAGTTTCAGAAATGAGCCATAGTTTATCTTGTTAATTCTTACTGTGTCTGAGTAGTGATGAAAGGAGCAGTGCCAGAACTCAAGGTTATGATGAATAAGAAAGAGCAAAATGACAACCAAAGGCCCTGGTGACCAGAAAACAAGCTACAGTTTGTCCCCCAGAGAGAGACAGTGATGGGTTGAACTTGCCATTAGAGGGAAGATTAAGTGTCCTTGGTTCCTCAGTTAGTTAATTATACACTCAAATCTTCCCAGTATATCACATAAGCCAGGCGTTTTGCTTTTGAATATCTGTATACTGACTACTTGGATTGCTTATTGGTTATTTCTCTTGACAACTCAAACCTGAACATTAAATCCCATTGGCAACAACTATCTGTCAAGAGCAAAAAAAATAAGATTTGTGTATTTAGTTTTTATTATAGAAGTGCTTGTAGTTGAAAAAATATGTACCTGTCAAGTTTTCGACATCTCGCTGGGGATGCAAGCAATGCTGTTGTGATTTCAAAACCTGGCTGACAAATTCACGTTCCAGTAGTAAAGACAAATCAAGGTTTTTTTTCCTTTTTTTTTCTTTTTTTTTCTTTTTGCTTTTTTCACCGCTTTGACAGTCATACATAACAATTTGAGACCTAAGTGGCACTTTGATGCACTATTCCATTATTAAGTGGTATAGTCACTATAGAATAGATGACGGGCCTGTACTCAAGGCATTGTGAATTAAACAGCTTTAAACAATGGGGGAAATTGAATGGCCTAAAGAATTCTGAAACATAAAAAAATAATGATTAAAAATGTGTTTCAGAATCAGCAAGGCATATAATTTAAAATAATGTCAGGTACTGAAATTCAAACTAAAGAAAACAAAGTATATTTTAGAAGAATCTTTAAAGTTATGAGGAAACATTAAATAATTAGCAAACATCACTAAACCTGCAATTACTAATTTTAAATATGACTCTTTGATGAACCTTAGAAAATTAGCATGACATAAAAAATCCTACCTAAAATTTAAGATATGAAGACATAAAACTTTTTTTTTTTTTTTTTTTTTTAATGTGATAATACTTTGACAGTATATTAATTGACTGGTTTCGTACTTGCATTTCCTTGTGCCTAAAGGTAGAGTTTTAAACTAAAGTAACATTGACTTAAAGTACTTAAATTAATTCTTCTGTCAATAACTCTACAGCTAATCAATACACCTAGAATTAAACAACAGTTTTTGGCCAGAAGGCATGTTAATCCCTGGTCTCTTTTTGTTACAATTCATTAATCATTCAGCCACTCCCAATAAAATGATTTCCCTGTTTGAAGCAGAAATTTTGATACACCAAACAGCCCATAGTGGTAAGTAGAATAAGGAAAACCAAAGAAAGGTTTCCAACATGACTTTTTTTTTTTTTTTAATTGAGAAAATAAAAATTCAAAAGCTACATTGATAACAATTCATGCTATATTTTTAGTTAATAAAATGTAAGTAGATATTTTTTCCTATTAAGATAAAAAACAAAAATGTATTACTTGCTATACCCCAGAGCATAATTGGTCATATATTATCTTTTGTTTTTAAGATTATTAAAGGCTAAGAAATTACTTTTCAAACATTGATCCAGTAAGATTACCGAGAAAAAACCACCAAGCAATGAAAATTCTATTAATCCACAAAGTTCTAAAATATTTGCTACAATACTTATCTCTGTGCAGTTCTGACAACTATATCAAACTGATCTCTATCTCCGAATAGGATGTGGATTACAATTTCAGTTCTTAGTACTCCAAATCTTTTTTTTTTTCTTTATTCTGCACTAGAAAGACAAAATTGAATTATTGCTTTATCCTTTTCAACTGGTAATCCTTCAAAGCATGTAAAGCCACATTAAGAATGTAGTGTACTTTATAAGATGGCATAGGGTATGGCTCATATCTGTAGTCAAGAAATATAAAACAAAACATTCTGATTTGGATACGATATGTTAAAAGATAAAGCTGATTTGAGCAAGTTACTAACAGAGATTTCATCAATATCCCACTTTTTCATTCCAAGGCACTAAGGGAGTAAAAATGAAATGTAATTATGAGAAATAAAATAAGGATTTTCTTAGTTACCATTCCTGGCCCTTCACTGATTGCAGTAAATTATAAATTATGCAGTCAATGTAGGCCAACAAAAGAAGACATCTTCAAATCTCAGTCAAAGGTAATTACTTAAGTCGGCTGAATGTTCCCTTTTCATAGAGTGTGATCTCTCTTTGACAGCTCACACTGACAGATGACCTTCTCAGCGACGTTCTTATCCTTCGGATCATGAGCAGTGTGCCTCTCTCCCTGAATATCTCTATATATTTGTGACACTAAGCTTTCAAATACAGCTATTGACAAATCAGAACATCAGTCTAAGTGCTGGTCTTCCTATCACTCACAATAAAGTAGCTATCACTTGTGGTGTTGTAGAGCAAGCACATCTCTGAAAAATGAGTTCTCACCAAGTGCTAATTTGACACAGCTCGCTTGCCTTCCCATAATTGCTCTGTCATTGTCAGTTGGCAGTTCGGGCTCATTCCTGGAAGCTGTGCCGTACAATTGGATACAATTACTCCCATTTACCACCACTATTATGCCACTGATGTTGCCCAGTCCGCATATTGACATGCCTCATTAAACCTGGATGCAGGCCATTAATGAACATTGTTAGCATTTCTCTTAAACTTTTTGCCTCTAATAAACAGTCAGTGTTCCATGAAGGAGCACTGCCATCCTTGTGATATGATATTTATTATCTTATGGGGGAAGGGGACTCTGCAAATGGAAACTATCCAGATGCTGTGAGAGAGATATATGGTTAGATCAGCAGAGAATAGCCCTGATCAGGAGGACCTTTTCCATCAGGGGCATCCTACCATTAACCAAGTGACCTCTCCTATCCAAAAGAAGACAGGAAGGATAAACATGATAACCTCGGCATGGCCCAGTCACTGCAGGTTTCTCAAGGTTGCCCCATCTCCCGCAGCTCCCCCTGGCCCCCTCCTACCCCCAGGTGGTGCTGCGGGACGCGGCAAAGAGCATTTTGCCCTGGGTCCTCAATCCATTATGTCCAGCCGCTCCAACGTGCATTTTTATTCAGAGATAATTATGTGTTGATCAGAGAAGTCAGCGGCTGTCACCCATATGGCAGGCACACCTGCAGTGTGACATAGGTGGTAACGATGGCATGCTCTTGAGCTGTCATGACAGGGACAGGGACTTTATTATGTATATGTCACCATTTCTCTTAGGGAAATTATCCTTTTCCATACAATGACAATAATGAACCTTACAACACTTTCATAAACCCTGTTTCCAGACCCTTTTCTTGACCTTCATTAAAACTCTGCCTAGCAAATTCAGTGCTTTATGAACAAAATGCAGACTTTCCAAGCAAATGTAAGTGAGCTTTTGGAGTTTCTTTTTAACAGCTTTAGATCATGTGGCCATCTGGATGGTCAATGACCCTGCAGAGCACATCCCACTCTTCCAGCAGAGCAATGACCATATGTAGAAGGACTAGGACAAGAATCAGCTAGCTTTTAAGTACTAGGAATCTGGCTGAGTTTTACAGACTTTTGCACTGAAAAACAGGCTTATAGGAGAAATTTTGTATCTTTAAGTGTTAAAGATAACCCTTCTGTCCAATATAATATAGGGACAATTATTATTATTTTTTTCTCTCTCTCTCTTTTCAGTTTTGTTTCATTCTTTACATATTTCCTTCTGCTGTTTGGTTGATGGCAAAACAAAAAGTCTCCATGGGTCTGAAACCAAAGAAGAATAGACAGAAAGGCATCTTGTATCCAGAGAGAAGGAAGAGGAAAGAAAGGGAAGCAAGCTTATGCTATTTCTCTCAGGCATACACAAAAGCTATGTCTGAGTATCAAAAGGGGAAACTGAAAATCTCCCATAATTATTGTTGTTGTCCCGTAATTGTTGTTGTTTTGTTGTTGTTTTAATGTGGGACATTTTAATTGCAGTGTTCTCAATTTAAAAACATAAAGATCAAGGCATTAGAAAATTAAAAAGTAAATCGATGTTGTTGGTGTCTTTTTTAACTTCTAGTTTCTCTTTTTTAAAGCCTCAGAACTTTGAATATGCAGTTTAAGTTCACATTTATTCACCTTTGGGTTATCTTTTGTACAGATTTTAATGTGTGAGTGCATGTGAGTAATATGCCTGCTTGGTGTGGTTGTGCTTAACATATTTCTCCCATTTTGATATATACAAATCTACTTTCCGCAGCATTATTTCAATAGCAATAGAATACTACAGAGTAGAAGTAATTTCTTACAAGTGAGTGCTATCTGTCTAGAGAGAATTGGGGGACCAGGGAATTTAGCTTTAAATTTACATTTTTACTTTAAATGGCTTTAGCAAAAGTTGCTAGCAGAAAAAAATGTAAAATTTGGGACAGTTGCAAACTTATAAACTTTCTTAGTCTCTTTTAAATGTAAATATTATACTGTTGAAAGTGCTTGTGGGACATGTATCTGAATTCTAGAATAACATGCCCCTTGGTTCAGCTGTGGTCGAAATAACTATATAAACTGTAGAAATGTGTCAAAAATATCTGAAAACTTTAACTGAATAAGCCACACTCACTTTTTACACTTAGTAGCTTACTGTTTTGTTCATACTGATTTGAATAACTTTCTCCACAGTGACCTCAAATTACTTTGAAAAATATAAAGTCTAGGAGATGAATTTGAGGTTCTCAGCTCTCTTTCTAAGGAGTTATAGTTTATTTAGTCAATTAAGCACCACAATTACAAATAATAATATCATGACGCTACATTTAAAAGCTGAGACATACAAAAGTAGAGTATCACAGGCAACTGAAAATTCATTAAATGTAGGTCATCCAAAAACAATTACCAGAACTGAATCTGCTCAGGATATTGAAATTAACTGTTTTGGGAAACAAAAAAGGACACATTAGACAAGAGTGGTCAAATCTCTGTTTATATCCACAAAAAGCATCACAAATAGCCTAGTGCTGTCTACCAGTGGACTGGCCTGTGTTATGCTGCCCAAGATATATACATAACTGCCAAAAGAATAAATACAAACTCTCTCATCTTCCATTCAAATACTAATTGGACCCTATTTAATTCAGGAGAACTAATCAGATTGCAGAACAGAAGAACATAGTTGCTGAAAGTATGATTTGCACATCAGGTTAAGGTTGTACACAGGTCCTTGAGCATCTCAGTTATGGATGTGATATTAAAATTGGCAGTGAAGCAATAATATTCCATCTTTTTTTCCAAGCCTTTTTTTTGGGGGGGTGGGGTCGGGTGGGGAATAGAAACAGAATATTTGCTAGCTGGGAGGTGAAGCTTTTTGTCCTGTGATGTTATAATTCTGCCTCTTCTGAATCTGGTCACTGTTATTCAGTCTGCACTAGGGGAAAAAGAAAAACCTAACTAGGGTAAGGGTAAGGTCAAAAGTTAACAAAAAAATAATGAAATCACATGTGTTTTTCTTCTCTTCCTATCTAAATAGGAATGTATGACATGACAAGAACCGTATGGGTTACAGGGTCCCATTGGCGAATAGCAGACCATGACACAAATAATCTGAGTCCTTCTACTTTCACTTTCCTTTGAGCCACACCCATCTATTGCCTAAACACATATGAGCTGGTGAATGCAAGAACACAAATCCCTTAGAACTTCAGAATGTCAAAGGAAAAAAAAAAAAAAAAAAGAAAGAAAAAAACAAGGAAACCATTCCTGCCTTGGATTCCTGCATTAATAAGGAATTTGTTGAGAGGTCCTATGTGGTACATCCATATGAGAAATTGCTGGATATATGTTTTCATGTACATTCTGTTCAATGGCAGTACCAAAATAGTTTCACCTGAATAGCTGATGAAGTTTTACATTCATCAACTTCCATATATCTACTCATTATGCAGCAGAAGATGCTGGTAACTAGCCTGAGAAGAGAAAAACAAAAGTAGATGAAAATAAGCCAGCAATTCATTTCCAAGGTTTTATAATTATATGTACATGTTTGACACACTTTTTTTTTTTTTTAATATAAAAGAAAAGAAGAATTATTAACATTGCTGTTGTATTTATGAAGACTTCCATGCAGACCCTGTATTTACGGTTTCCTTTGATATCAGTGGCAGCTCCAGACAGTCTAAGCTTACAAAGTAAGATAAGTGATGGGGTGGTTAAGAATGAGTACTGGAAATATAGTCTCTAAACTTGTATTGATTGATCCAACAGACAATAAAATAAAGAAAACTGCTACAGCTTTGTCTTTTAGTGCCAGGGAGAGCAGAATGCTATTGAGGTATTTCCAACAGAAATCAGCATTAAAAAGAAAAATAATCAGGAAACACAGAATCACAGAATGGTTGAGGTTGGAGGGGACCTCTGGAAGTCATCTGGTCCCACCCTTCTGCTCAGGCAGGGCCACCTACAGCAGGTTGCCAAGGACCATGTCCGGGTGGCTTTTTTTTGTGCCATCCCTTCAAGGAGGGATACTCCACAGCCTCTCTGGGCAATCTGTGCCAGTGCTCAGTCACTCACACAGGAAAAAAGCATTTGCTGACGTTTAGACAGAACCCCCTATATTCCAGGTTGTGTCCATTGCCTCCTGTCCTGTCACTGGGCACCTGAAAAGAGCCTCGCTTTGTCTCCTTTGCAAACTCCCTTCACATGTACCTTCATCCAGATTCTCTCTTTTCTGCTCAGGCCATCTCCTGTTTCTTCTCCAAACAAAGTCTATTCAGGGACAGCAGTTTCAGTCTCTCAGACAGTGTGTTGCACACTTCATCAGGAACTTCTAAATCAGACAGAAGGACGATTAGGGGAAAACCCACCAGTGAGTTACCACAGAAAAAGAAAAATAACTGTTCTCAGAAGTGTCCTTAAGTAACAAATGCAGTGACAGCTAAGCTCCTGCACTTTAGAAACTGATATAGTATGACAATGGATTCTGAAGTCTACTAGGAGGGTTTCAGTTCCTTAAGCAGAAATTGCTATGAGAATTGCCATACTAGTGTGGACCATCAACAGTGGCTCAGGTAACTAATGAAATTGTAAAAGAACAAGCTTATGATTAAGCGAAGTAAATCACAGAGCTCTGTGTGCTTGTGTAAATACCACTACACATAATCTGCTTTTGTTACTTCTACTCCTCTAGAGCCAGCAGAAATTTATTCCTACAACAAGAAGAAAGTTTACCAGAACAACCTTCCTTGGCAAAAGAAATGTATGGGTTGTAAGGTATACTTTAGTTCCCCCAAAATGCTTGAATTCTGTGGTGATGACCCCAGCATAAGTTCAGGATGGCATGGGATGGGATGGCAGGAGAGGAGAGGGGAGGTTTATATAAAAGTAATTTGGAAAAATGAAAGACTTTCAGTATGTGTGAAGAGAGACTCTAAATGAAAAGTGGGCTGTATTTGCACTGTAAGGGGAAGGTGTCAGATAAAGAGGGATCAAGAAAGGACATGTATACAAAATGGGCTGGGCTCGGGGCATCCAGTAAAGCAGAGAAAGGATCTGGGCTTCAAACAGACTGCACTGGCAGCTCTTGGGAGGCAATGGCTTGGAAGAGCCAGCTGTGTATTGGTGAAAAGAATGAATATATGAGGAAAAGGAAATGTGGCTGTGAACAAGCAAATGTAGACTGAATAATAGCAACTTGTGAGTTGGAGCGAGTGTAATTTGTGAAAGGACAAGGGGGAAGAGAAAGAGACAATGAGATGTAAAATCAGAAAGAAAGAACAGAGAAAGTAAAAAGAAAAGATTTGATCTACCCTCTTCATTACTTTAAAGTGAATTCTCTTTCTCCATACTGCAGGGGAGAAACTGATGGAAGACCATTTTCTTCTTTCTTGTCCTGGTTTCAGCTGAGATAGAGTTCATTTTCTTCATAGTGGTTGGTATGATGCAATGTTTTGGATTTAGGATGAGAATAATATTGATAACACATTGTTGTTTTAACTGTTGCTGAGCAGTGCTTACACTAAATCAAGGACTTTTCAGCTTCTCATACTGCCCTGTTAGTGAGGAGGTTGGGGATGCACAAGAATCTGGGAGGGAACACATCCGGGACAGCTGACCCAAACTGGTCAAAGGGATATCCCATACCATATGATGTTATGCTGAACAATATAACTGTGGAGACTTGGCAGGGGGCGACCGNGCTTAGCTGCCTGCCAGGTTAAACCACACTTCTTGATCATCATTCCACTATAGAATATACCTCTGTGTCCACAGATATTATGTAATGAACATACTATAAAAACTGGAATAGACAGCAAGCATTGCCTAGATTTTGGTTTTGAAATCTAGGTATCTTTCAGGAGAACGATGGCATATAAGGGAATGTTTGCAACCTTACCACTTAGATGAGACACCATCTGCCATTTTCCATAGATAGGGTTGACTTCAGAATCCCTTTCTGTCTTTACTGAGAGCTACTACTGACTGTGTTAGGGTACATCAGGAGGAGATACATGAGGGAAATTTCCTATCCAAATTGTTAAATTTGATAAACTTATCAATCGTTTCAGTAGTTTAAAATAATGGTCATGTGTTTATAATTAGATATTACAATAAGTCTTTAATTAATCTAGGGCTTTAATATGACATGAAAAAAATATACTGTAACAGTCATATGAAGGAATAATTTTACAAATTCAAATATTTTGATCAAATAACAATGTCAGCAGTAAGTGAAGGCCCTAATTTTACAAGCTCTTACCCACAAGTGTAGGTCATCTTCATGGCTTTAGGCTTTTGGGGAGCCACAGGAATATGAGCTATAAAGGCTAATGAATCAGCTCCTTAGCCAGTACAAATTCACAGAATCATAGAATCACAGAATCACAGAATCATTTAGGTTGGAAGAGACCTTCAAGATCACCTAGTCCAACCTATGACCTAACACTAACAAGTCCTCCTTGACATAGCAGTACTCATTTGGACTGACTGATTAGTCAAACCTGGAAATGAAAAAAAAAAAAGAGCTGATCAAGCTTCCCAGGATGATTCTGTGCAGTACTGATTTACTGGAGGCATGTCTTCACCATGAAATGGAGCCCCATATAGGGATGCTTGAGGTGTGAGGGATTTAGATGGAAGGTCCGTAGGAGGATTTGCAATGTTGGGTTGATTTCCAGATTCATGCTGGGTACAGGTTCTCAGGATTTATGTGACTGTAATCATCCTGCAACCAGCCTGAGCTGCCTCACCTCTAGCCAGCACCAGGCATTTCTGCCCCACACGTTCACAGTTTTCTGGCCTCTCTGTGGCAGGCAAGTTAGTGGGTTAGTACACCCCAGGAAGCAGTGGTTCCTCTGTGCATGAAGGTCACTGCAGTTTTAGTGCCTCAGGGGGTGAAACAAATCTAGCTGGACTCCATGGGAATCTTCCTGTTCACTATGCTTCAGTCTCACCTTTACTGTCTAGGTAGGGGTTGTAGTGCAGTTTCCTCCTACAGTCAAAAAAATCATGAAGTAATTTAGTTTTAATGACATGGCAATCTGATCTCCACAGTACTTTACTACCTTGAATTATTTCACCAGATATTTTTCATATATACAAATATATATATATATTTGCATGTAGATTTAGAAGTCTGACTTATTAATTTATTTTAAGAATTTTATCATTTACTATTTAGCTTATCCATATAGAATTCCGAATCTTTTTAACAAGCTAAAGTTGTATTGCACTTATAGATCATTTTGCAATGAATAACTGTAACCACAAACAATATCTATTTAAAACACCACACCTGAAAAAAATGGACTTGTGCATTTGTGTTCCCAAGCAAAATATTTTTCACAGAAGTTAGCAGTAATACTGTGTTATTTATTGCATGTATGCTGTCATACTTGAGGACGCAGTAACCCTCTGGATATACTACAAATTAAATGAACTCAGCTGAAGAAAACAAAAAAAGTAAATGGAGAGACTTGGAGCCTGAAGCCATGAGATGTTCATCGGCAGAGTCTGAGTCAACAGTTTTGTACTTAACTTTCAGAAGCATTGTGTCCTCCTAGATGTATGTATCATGCTGATCTTAAACAGAGCCCCTATTCAAGACCAAAATAACTGCACAGGGCAGTGGAGTTTCTGTTGTATTTGGATTTCTAGGCAGGAATGCTGCTATCTGATAATAAATACAACAGAAGTTCTTTGTTTCTGCAAAGGCTGCAAATTATGAAGGGCTCTGTTACCGATCTGCTCAGTGTTATTGTTTAGAGACCTAAAAACATACATTGACTACTCTTTAATGGCTTCTGTATTTACATTTCCCTACAGAAATTCATTTAGTTGGCAATGTCAAAGACGTTGTGCCTGATGTTGCATAATTTTTGTTTTCCTGAAACATACCTCCTTGGTCATTTTTGTGAAATAAGTGCTTGTTGTCTGAGGCCATAAGTCACTTGAACAAAATATTCTCTTTACAACATCAGCCCAAAAGTTTTTCACCATACTCAGTACCTAGCGGAGGATGCCAGTTTGGGCTTTCCATCAGTTGAACAGCCTCAAATAACTTTCAGTCACCAGAGACCTCAGCCTGTTCTCTCTGGACTCGATGTGAAGAATTTTATGATGTATTACAGAAAACATAAGTAAGCAAAACTTAGGCCTACCAATATGCCAGGTATTCCTGCAAATGACTGAATGACTTTAATGAAGAGAGTCTCCAGCCTTTGCGTGGATGAAAATCAGACAGCATAGATAAGATTCTCCATCTAACTTTATCTGTGGGATTAGACTTCCAATGCATAGTCATCTACTGCCCGTTTAGATGGTAATTTAAGAATACTGCCTAATCTCTTGGATTCCTGCTGCCTTTGCAGAAAGTTGTAGAACTCCTATCAGACTTGTGCCACACATGCCATCTCCATGCACATATTCCAGATGTGCTGTGACAAGTATCCAGAATCCCTCTACATCTGAGCTAGCCACCTAAACATCCATTCACAAGCAGTGGAAAGAAACAGGTACTTTTAGGCTATAATCCATTGTGCTATTACAGATGCCTAATCTAGGGCCACAAAACAGTAGTGCGAGAACCTTACTTTTCCTTTGACTCCATTGAGAGGGATTTGGTTGATTTGTTCTGATGATATCAACATCTAGACAGATGAGTCCCACACCCTGTTTCTAGTATTCTCCTGAAAGGGGTTGCTGTTACTGAGAATACCTCCACCATAGCCAACAATCCTGTTTCTGAAAGTTTCATGCCCCCCTTGATTTCTGTCAGTTCATGCCCCCTTTCAGGTTGCCAAAATGTGTTGATAATACCGATAATAAGTCTAACCTCTGTGCCGTTTTAATTTAATAACTACTAAGGCTCTTTTCTGAGACAGAATACTACATGTGAATAATTATTTCCATTTTGCTGCTAAATCACTATATCACTGGTGAGTGCAAGGGGATATAGCACATTTCATTAATTTTTGCTAATGTGATATCTGCCAAAGTGTCTTGGGTTTTTTTTTGTTGTTGTTTTTGTTGCTATTTATTTATTTATTTATTTATTTTGGCACTGATCTGTAGCAGGAAGAGAAAGAATTTCTTCTTGTCTAGCCCACCAAGTGCTACTACTATATTTTTATAATAATAACCTTACTGTAAACTCATAAGCAGGCACTGACCAGTGGTTTCATTTGACAAACCAGATAACTGAGATGTCAAACAAGGTCTCAGAATTTGGAACAGCTCCTAAATTTCCCACATGATAGGCTGAAATGTAAACCACTTTATACTACTTTTCAAAAACATCTGCCAATTATATGTGTTTGACTAAGCTGTCTTTAAGTAGTTTCTAACTTAGATCAACACTTCCCTTGTGGGGTAGAAATTTCAGCACCTCATTGTTATCTCCTGAACAGCTGCAAACTAAAGAACAAATGCACATTGTTTCTTCCTCTAGAGAGCCATCTGCCTGATGGATAATACTTCATGTCTGCTACTTCTCTGAGTCTGCTGGCCAAAATCTATGCCATGGACTGGAAGATCTTATCTTCATACCCTATTGACAAGGCAGGCAGAAAGAAATGTATTCACAATTAGACCATATTATAATTTGTACACATAAAGAGCTAGAACAAGGCCTTCCTGATAGCTCTGGTTCTTGTATCTCAGTGATTTTAACTGTTTGGTTTTAATGACATTTTAATCTAGTTTTGGTAATTACGTATGTGTGGATGTGATAGTCCTAGTGAAGACATTCTTTTAGCCTATAGAAGTTACCAAGAAGTTCTGCCACTACCTCCATGAATCTGCCTCACCTATGTCTCTACTACATACATTTGTTCAATCTTTTGTTAATTGCTAAATTGTTCAGATTAAGTTTTGTGCCTCTTTCTGTAAGTCTCACAGCACCTAACATATCTAAACTGTCAAACATCAGAAATTCTCCAATATAAGCAGTATATCATGCATTTATTTTGAGGTATTAAAGTACATGGCAATGAACTTTGTTTTCCAAAATATTATGAGCATTAACTACTACAGATGGCATGCTCTCATAATGCTTTAGTTGTCTTCAGTTCTTTTTTTTTTTTAGTTTGGATTTTTCAGTCCAACACTTATTGTGACAGTAAGAGTGTGCAGTGTTATGTCTCAGGAAAGGAGCTGTGTTATTTTAATAATACTCAAAAGTACTTTATCATGCAATCATCATAGACCAAAGAGCTTCTGAATGAAGAATTCTCTCTGTGCAACAGTTAGAAAAATAAAGGTTGTTGTAGGTGGAGTTTTGGGATATTCGTATAATACAGGCACAAAATACTAATATTTGTAATGGTGTTGCCAAACTGAAATGTAAAGATAGTCACCTTCCTTCTCCTTAAATTGTTTTCATTAAAACATACACTGAACATGTTTTTCACAAATAATCTGCCACTCCAAAAAAGTTTCAGGTTTCTAAGTGCCAGGTTCAGGGCACTTCATGCCAGAGAGATTTTTAAACTGAACTCTTATAGAGAGTGACTAGTTAACATCTTTTTAATGATGAATTAATGAGCAGTAAAAGCATTGTAATTCCAATATGTACAGAACCTTGTATCTAAAGGCACAGGTTCAGTGAGAGCTGTTCTGCGACCTTTGTGGTGCCAGTAAAGGTTGGGTTCAGTGCAGGCAATGTCCAATCAGTCTTTCAAGGTTAACTACACATGCCAGGCTAGGAAATGAAACAATTACTAACAAATTTTATAGGTATATTCTGTCAAATTTAAAAGGCAATCAGAAGTCTAAATGAAAATTATGCCTGTTTATTGCATTAAAAAAAAAAAAGAAAGAAAAAAAGAAAGAAAGAAAGGAGGAAGGTTTTTTTTTTTTTTTCCTGTTGGACTTCACTCTGAACAAGGCAATGAAAATACCAGCAGAACCAAAAAAAGGCTTGTGGGAGACACCCCGGACTGCTGGAGAAAAAAAAAAAACACAATGGAAAGGGTAAGAGTGCTCAGGATGACATCAGTAATCATTGGGCAACACTGGCACAGTGAGTGTGAATGATTCATTATGCTGTAATTAACTTTTAATTAACTTTACCCTGCTTTCCTTATTTTAGAAAATTAAATAAACTTCATTTTACGGTACCCGCTAAACCAATGAGCAGAAACTAGAGTTCTGCTCTAATTAAACTAGGCAATATGGCAAAACTGTGTGTAAAGCATAATGAAGAAATGTTTCTTTGCAATTGGGGCTGTTTCTTATGTTTTTAATAGCTTGATTGATATATTTTTCAAATATTTCCCATTAGCTGCAGTACAATGAGGTCCCACAAAATGTTTATTTGTAGTCTTGCATTTTTTTTTTCAGAAAAAAACCACCAGCTTCTCACATAACTAAATGATTTCCCAAAATTGCAAGAACCATTCATTTTTCATTCTTTTCTCCTCAATGTAATTGTAAACATCCCCAAAGAAATCATAACAACCAGAACAGGAAGCTTTAAAGAGCAGATCTTAAGTTGCTGTTTAAAAGTTTTGGGTAGGGAGTAAAACATCTGATACTATAATTAGCAAATCAAGGAAAGTTATATCTCTGCCTGTTTGCAGGCTGATTCTCAGTCAAGGATTTTCATCCAGTAGATCCTTTGAGATCTTTCAGACCTTCACTTTTCTAGATGATAACAAACTGAGCTAGATTCTTAAGTTGAAATCTTGTCACAGTAGAGTCAGTGGAAATTTTTGCTATTGACTTCTACTTTAGGTGAACCGGGATACAAGCTATTATAATAGATTGAAACATGATCTTTTCCTGCATTAAAAAATCTGCTTAATTAAAAATAAATTTTATTTCACTGAACCTATTCAGTTTTGAAAATGTCACTGAATGACTGCATGCAAGATGAAGTTTCCAAGGAGTAGAAGCTGAATCCAGCCTCTAGTCGGAGAGATTATCACTCAATTTTGGATTTAATCTCCAAGTTGTTGGTGGGTCTGTCTTCGACTTGTGCACAGTTTTAAAAACTCTCTTTCTCTCTCAATCTCTCTCTTTTTTTTTTCCCTGCATCAAATTCTCAAATAAATACAAATAAAAATATATTCTTAGAAAAAAGAGATTTTTTTTCAAGCCATCTCGACTGTCTATAGACAGTTCTACAGACTATCAGCAGAATCTACTTGCTTTGTGCTAAGCAAAGAACTACCAGTTTAGCTATGCATGTGAAAGTTAAAACATTGCTCTATCTCTTTTGCAGATAACCATGGGAGAAAGCCCTTTCCTTTTCTTATTGATTTTCCTACTCCACTCCTTGCTGTTCCAGCTGCTTCTAACAAATCAGCATTGCAATATACCTGGATTCCTCCTCTAGTCTTCCCATCCACATGCTATACTGATTCCCTCTATGAACATCACTGTAATGAAATTTTGCCTGGGCAAAGCCTTCCAATCTCAAACACAACTAAGACAGAGACAGAGATAGAAATACAATATGGAAAGCAGAGACTATTAAAAATGGGGGAAGGAAGGCAAATGAGTCAAATCAGAATCACTCAGAGGAAGAAAATGGAATTCTAAACAGGACACTGGAACAAGAGGAAAATATGCTTATTTCTGTGGAGTAGGAGCTGATTGAGAAGAGGAGAAGAGCCTGTCCAAATAGCAAGTGGTACCCAGAAATGGGGGAGAGAAAGACAAATTCTTGTTGATAGCAAAGTCTTTGGTTTTCATTTCATTCACAAATGGAAAGATAGCAATGATATGTGAAAGGCACAAGTCGCCAGTGACTGGCCGCATATTTTTTCAACATCTTCACTTGCTATCAGCTACTTGAGGAAAGGAAAATCACACAATTCAAAGAGTGAAATAAAAAAGTTCAATCTGACAGCTGTATTATTACTGTTCAGTTATGACATTTGCAATAAAATTATAAACAAAATGCAGTTTAGTAACATGCTTTTTAATTACCATTTGAAAATTAGTGAAAACTGTCATCCCTTTCTACATGATTATCTATACATTAGTTCTTTTCCCTAGAAATGTCAGGCTTGAATTTCTATTCATCGGCTCTGCCCTTCTCTCTGTATTCCTCTGATGTATAGATTAACCTGTCAGACCTAACCCAAAGGCTTTGATCTCTACTCGCCTTTAGGTACCTCTTCAGGATTTTCTTCTGCAATGGCATCTACACAAAATCAGTTTTGGAGAGGTTGTGGCGCAGTTAGGAGAGCTAATTTTAATTAATTAATCAATTAATTAATGCTTTGGAACATGTAATGGCTCCCTAAGTAACCTCATTATCTTATTTTCATTACCCTCTTCTTTCTTGTCTATTCCCTTCTTTCTTTTTGTGTTAGAATTGCTTGTTGCGTCTTGTTTAAAATTAGATTCTTCAGGGCAGGGGCACTGTCAGACCTGGTTTGTACAGTAGCAGGCATGTTTGGGCCTCATCCTGACTGGAGCTTTTGGGCACAACTGTAATTAATTATCATTTACAGCTGAGCCATAGTGATGCTAAATGCCTTATTCAAGGTGTCAAAGCAAGTCAGCGGCATGGTTGCAAATGAAACCCAGATGGTTTCTCTCTCTCCGCTTGTTCTGTGGGACTGCTACTCTGAAATAAATGTTCAAAGATACTACCAAATTTTCCCAAGAATAAAGAAAACATTTTTGATTTTCCCAAGCTTCTCAGAGAAAGGCCTCAAATGCGTTATATGTTATGTTAAAATGTTATGTTATAATATGTATATAATATGTTAAAATACAGATCTTCTTTTTCAATCTATAGTTTCAGAAACCTCTAGATGCTATAAAGTGACTTCTTGCCTTCTTTCACTAAAGCCTCTTTTTTTTTGTTCTAATCAAACAAATTTCAGAATGGAGTGAAGACGCAAAAGCTTTAGAAGACCAGTGAGAATGTAATATAGTGGCTGGGCCCTGAAAGAAGGACTAGCAGTTTTAAGAGGAGGTGTACAGAAGCACTGTAGGGATATCACAGATAAGTGTGGTTACTCTTAGATACATCTTTGCAACATTTGAGACATGCCTAGTTGGGAAACTGATTCTTATGTGTTAGTAGGCCAGTCTTTCTACCCCTTCAAGAGCTTAAAACTATGCAAGCTAATAAATATTCAGACAAAGACAGAAATTCTCTGTACTTATTCAGTGAGATATGTATCTTAATCTGTTAAACTGTAGTCTTTCCAAATCATGGGCTACCAACTGCCATGATATCTTTTTATTGTTGCTGCTCTCAAGAACAAGCTTGAGACTACTGACATCACTATAGTGTTCTTACTAATTAGTTGACAGCAGACATATTTGCCACAGGCTTATCAACAAGTACGAATATACATGAAAATGAATGTTGCATATGTGCAACTGCATGAGTGAGTATCATGTAGTGTGCTTTTTCAGAGATGGGACAGAAATATTTTCAGGTCAAACCAGCTCTGGAAAAGAAACATTATTCAAAACAATGCTTTCTATCCAATTTTAGGAAAACCATGTTTATAACAGTACCTAAAATCAGTGGGTCTTAGATTATAAAATAATAAGGAGCCTATCCAAATACAAGAAATCAAATGCTTATATAAGCCAGACTGAGACATGTGAAAAGAATTAATTGTGAAACTAAGCTTCAAGATGCAGCAATGGGACCAGACTACATCAAGTCTGAAGTAAACGCTCTGTAAAACGCTCTGTGGATATCCAGTCTTCATGTGTTCTCAACCTACAACAAGAAAGTGTTAGTTGTTTTACTGTTTGTTTTGTTTTGTCTTGTCTTTTTCTTCCCATTGTCTATTAGGAGTTCTTCGGACTGTGTAATTTAGATTTATACATCTAATGATGGATGAAATTAATGGTTTGTAAATTACAGTTTACTCTTGCCCCATCAGCTTGGAGTATGTGCATTTGAGTCCTCTCCACTTGAATGCATAAATATGCCAAAAGTGTCTTTTTGAGCCTAATCTGGCTCTCCTAATATTCTCTGACATTGTCAGGCTGCTAACAAAATTCATTTACAGGTATTTTCTTTCTTCAGACACAACTGTTACTGATTGTATTTTACATAATAACAAAGCTATTTTTTTTCTCTCTCTCTTTCCTCCATGAGAGTTGAGGGAACATTTCAGAACCCAGTGTTCCCACTTCCACGCTTAATTAACTAAGTACGGGAATAGTGTTTTTCTAGGCAAGTTCTTCTGAAAGCGAAAGGCATTTAACCTGGTTATGTCATGGCAATGAATACATCCTTAGTTTCAAACCTAATGAATTTCTTGTGAACAATTCATATCTGCTCAAGACTTAGCCATTCTAAACAATCTTCCAAGCTTGACATGCTTTTTTAACTTCAATGCTAGACACATCAAAAACCACTAACTCTCGTTGCTTACTAAGTATCGCCTCCCACCTTGCTCCTATTTCACAGGGTCATATCACATATGAAATTCTTTTGTTTTCATTCTAATGAATTAGAAAATATTTCTATTTATAGAGTCTCAAGCACAGGCCAACTTTAACTTAGTTTTTGATGCCACTGTTTCTTTTGAAGATCACATCCTTTCTCTAATACTCAGAGAAATGTTTCCTGCCTTATTTTCAGGTAATTTTTCTTTTCCTACCTACTTCTTTAAGCTGTGAATGCCTACATCCATACTTTATAATACTTCTTTGAAGGTATTTGTAGTCTGTTATGTCTTGCATTAATCTTCCCTATTCTCAATTATATAAATGTAGACTCCTTGTCTCTTTGCTTACAACATTTTCTCCACTATAATGCTTTCACTGTCATTGTCTGCAACGTTTGCATTTCACATGTAGATTTGTTTTCTTCTGCATGATTTTTTTTCTGTGAAACTTCCTCCTTTTTTTCTTTTTTTTTTTTTTTTTTTCTAAAGAGTTTTAAATTTTAGCACAGCTAACTCCACCTCTCAGGGTAATATTTATCTGAAAGACCACAGGGAATGGAAAAAAAAAAACAACAACAACAACAATATATATACAATGCCCTTTCCAATCCATAAGTGGTTTATAGAAAGTTACAAACAAGTAAATCTGTTCACAGGTAATGGTAATTTGATTATAGTATTTTTAACCAGAATTTCTAAGAAATGGATGTTATCCCATCCAGTTCCACGTCTACACTCCTTTGTCTGTCTGCTCCTCTCTAGCAATTCTCTAATCAGCTGGCAATTTCAGTTTCAGCCACATTTGAGAAAGCAGTTGAATCATGAGAAGTATGTGGTTTCTATATGATTAATGAAAAAGAGTGATTGGTTATAAAAGACAGTGAGAGTTTCTAATACTATCTTCACAGAGAATAGAGCTTTACAGAGACCACAGTTTTGTTAGACAGCAGAGAATCTACTCAGCACTGATAGTTTCTCACACAAAGTCTCCATTATTTGATAAGTCAAAACCCAAAAATGAAGTTTTTCCAATGCCTACTTTAATTATGGCAGTTCCCCCTGTGGATTCTCTTTGGTCTAACAAGGCAGGAGTTTATGCTGTAATCTTAATATAATTTGGTCAAGAATTATCTATCGATCAACCATAAGACACATCCACTGGCAGTCAAACTATTTATTAATTCTTGTGCTGCTTGCTATGTTCATTTGCCACCCTTGTTCTTTATTGAGTTTGCTACTTTCCAGGTAGCTGTTGACCACACTTTTTGTATTCTTCTTTGATTGATGACTACATTCATTTTCACCTCAAATGAAATTTTGCTTCAAACATATTAACCCTATATATTCTGTGTTGTACTGACATTTGGAACAGACTTCAGCCATTTGCTTCTGTTTAGTATCATGTCTGTTCTTAATCCCCAGTTCCTGCCCTACTCATTGCTCCACACTAATTAGCATGAGGAGTGCTCACTGAAATTGAAGAGGTATTTGGTATGTAAAGAAGCTGGACACTTTTGCTATTTTCAGCCTGACTCTTACTCACCTCCTGCCTGTAGTTTCCACCTTTGGGTGTGCTATATATAATTTAAGCCCTGATTGCAAGTAGATACAGTCCCTCCTGCTTTGATGTGGAAACAGCTTTTTGCATGATGGAAATTGCAGCTGTGAGTTAAACAGCCAAACTCTCTGCATTGCATTGGAAATAAGATTGCTGAAACTTGGCATGGTGGGTTTTTAGAAAGAACAGCCAATGAAAATAACTCAAGAAATGTGTTTTGGTCTAAGCCAACACTTCAGGGACTCAGACACAGATTCATAGAAGGACACTAGCACTAACTGACACTGTAGGTACTACTGTGATTTCAGCACCAATCTGCATTAAAGTTCTGGATCCTTAACTTGGAGACCAGTATTTTGATATATGCAACAGAGTACTTAAAAGACTAAGAGCTGCAATGTGTAAAGTCAGTCTCCTATGAGGATTTAACTCTGAGTGCTAAACAGAAAGACAGCCAAGAGTGACATCTGCAATGGCATTTGGGTGCTTTCCAGACAAAAACAGTACTGAATGGTTCCCACAGGACCCCTCTATCTGTTCTTTCAGCATTCTATACTTACATTCTATACCAACATTTAGAAGTGAAGTGTCTTCCTGCACATGCACTGATGGGGTATCTGGAGCTTTGTTGATCAAGCTCTTTGTACATTTTTCAGAGAAAATGTCTATTGTCACTTTGCATTTTGTTATGCTCAAATATTTTCACCTGTACAGTACCGCTCTGAATTGGGCCAATACAATGAGTTTGGCAGGTTCTGATTTATTATTTATTCATTATTTTTTCATTTTAGATCAGTACTATGGACCAATATTCTTAAGCCCACCCAAGTTGGCCACAGTTCTGCACATTGACAATTAAAATTGTAAGGTGTAAACATAAATTTTCTGACTAACACATAGCGGTCTAATCATTTTCAGAAGTACCAATTTTTAACAAGAGTTTTAATAGTCTCACTTTGAACTTAAATGTTTAAATTCTTCATAAATTACATTTAAGGTGTTTACCTGTTTTTTTGATCTACATGTTTCAGAAGCCTGATACTTGTCACACTTGTTTTTTATTGACAAGAGCCAATAATTCCTTATGAATACATGCTGTATTGCCGCAACACATTCTCCTTGAGAACCTGACCAAGTTGCAAGCACGATCAGAGCAGATATCAGGACACTTTTCCTTATATTTTGAAAAATTCCACTCCTGGTTTTCCTGGATTTCAAACTGAACTAGAAGTTCAAGCAAATTTTTAGCCAGCATCTATACTTTGTCTGAATGCATAAACACAGAATCAATATTTTGAAAATCCTCCTGGCAGAAATGAGTTTATTAGTACTTTGGTAGTGCAACTGTGGTGGCAAGGGAGAAGGTTTTGTTTGCATGTCACCTTTAACTTTGAAAATATCTGTTAGATCTACATAATGGGCAAGACCACTCTGTTTAATCCCTTTAAAAATTTGTCTTTGGTGCCCAAGAACAATCAGTGAGTCTTCTTTACCTTCCATGGCTGAGATAACAAAGTTGTCATTAGAAATAAGATGGATTCCAGTAGTGACCATAGTGATGCTGCCTGGCACTCCTAGATAATGCTATCCCCTGAGAAACCTTACCCTAGTAATTACTTTCTTCTCCCTTTTGTCAACCTATTTGAAATCTATCACTTTTAATGAGTATTTATCTCCAAGTCAGTAAATCTGTATTAGGTAGCACTTTGTGTAATGTCTTATTCCAGTCCATTATCCATGGTACTCCATCCTATCTATGCAAGCTTCATTCCTATGATTTGCTCCACGTGGACTGAACCCTTTGTTCATGCAGAACCCCTTGGATTCCAGTGCCATTCCATATGGACCAAAGACTCCATCTGCATGGATAAATGGTGAGATCTGGGTCAGTAATTCCAACATAGAAAGTGATTAGACTTTTTTAATATTGACCATTTCTAATAAGCTTACTTTTAATTGTTAATTGGAATTTCCCTAAATATTTGCACATTAATTCGCTTGTATGCCTGAATATTATGCCTAGAATCAATGTAAAATCAATTGGCCAGAATTTTCCCAGTTCTTTCTTCCTACCACATATAGTTATTTTTAGTCTCTGAATCCCTAGCTTGATAAGCATTATCTGCAAAAGTTCAAAAAGTCTTTCAGTTAGTTCCTTAAAATATTCAGGTGTGTCATTTCTAAACATCCAGATCTGTCTTACTTAATTTTGTCTGATACTATTTAGGAAGCAAAGAAATTATTACAAGACACAATTCAGATAGACCATTATCAAAGGTAGACAAGTCAGTGAATTGGAACTTGCAGGGTCAGTTCCTGACCCTGCAATTAGAATCAACATATTTTTTAGTAATATTAATACAGCTTGTGACTGATTTTATCATTTAAAATTATCTATCCCCAGGCAGGACAGGGGCCTTGTTTTGCTTGGTGCAATGCAAATACAGATGAGAAAATAACTCTTCTCAACAGGCTCAAGCTCATTCCAGAAGATGACATAATGCTGTGTCCATTTAGGGAAAAAAAAAAAAAAAGCCCTCACTGAACCAAGGCTGAAACTCTGGGACAATGACCAAGCCTTTTGATTTGTTGACGAGGACTATCTTAACAGCTCCTGACATAAGCGGAGTTCACTTCTGGTTTCAGTCAACAAGGAGTGTGCTCTAGGAAGCTAGTCATCTCTGGTGGTGACAAATGGGACCAGTGAAGGAATACTGTGAAGATCGCTGTGAGACATCTACATTCCTCCCTGCTACGGACAACCAGCCAAAGATCATAACTCCTGCAGATCAAGAGCAGACAGTGTAATGACCTTCACTGTAAGGAAAAGACAAACATGGGGGCAATGGTTCTTCATGTCTAATTACTTAGTGCATATTTGGGAAAAGTCCATATACGGAAGATCATCTGTCTTCTCTGCTTTGCCATAGTCCACACATGGATACAATTGTATTCACACAGCAGGTTGCAAGGCAGAGCCTGTAAATATATTTAGTAAGTTAGAGGCAGACATAAACTAAAACCATGTGTATTTGCTTTTAAGGCAATCAGCTTCAGTAGTGTTGTCAGCACCTCTGAGAGCCCGCCCCAGGTGTAGATGACCTTATTCTCTATAAACACAGTCAGTGAAATAATTCTGATGTTATCCATTTATGAGGATGTTAAGAGGTATGACACCAAACAATTTTTAGGTGTTCACTGAGGAATTTCTGGAACCTGATTACACAGCAAGTGCTTTCACTGGAAAATCTTGAAGCAATTTATGTAGTATAATTTTTTTTGCTATGTTATAAGTGAAAGTTTATTCATGAAGAGGCACATTCAGCTACAAGCAGTAAGCAAATGTAAAGATTTTTCACTACTTCAGATGTCAAAATAAAGCCTCACTAGGACAGGCACTGGCTTCTGTATGGCAGGAAACTTCATCTTGGAAAAATCAGAGCTGAGGACTAGCAATCTAGACTTATATCCTCTGAAGTAGTTTTGGCAACATGAAAGATCATCACCTTCATATGGGTTACACTTCTATAGATATCAGTAGATGACATTAAAAAAGGTTCAGGTTCATGAAATAACCAAAGGAACATTTCATTTCAGGAAGAACATAGGCACATACATTTAACAGAACATTTCACAAGATCCCTTTCCACTGATACAGGTTTTTTAGTATCTATCAGTGCATAAGCTTTTTTTAACAATTAGTTTATAAGTATATAATGTTTTGTAATTGTAAAAGTACCAAGGGCTTTTAGTACTTGGCTGTAGTAAATGCTTTGGTAACTTCTTACGTATTGACCACATATTCAACTTAGAGGGATATTTCCCCATAAAAAGGGGAAAGATGACCTTCATTCTCTTTTTTACCGTGGACTTGTCTTTACCCTTTTCAGCAGGCTCGACTTCAGTCAAACACCTCTCCTCCTCCCTTTCTAGACTCAACTCCCCTTATTTTCTCCATGGGTTACATTCAGTCTATATCTCATTCTTTTGGTGAGGTGTTGAGAGACACAGGAGGTTTGGCTTAGTATGTGATGGTCCTTTTTAATAGCTCCTTGCTTCTTACTGATGTTGCTGTGCTCCAGCATGGGTAGTCCATGGCCGCAGTCCATAAGAGTTGACCTCCTCTGGCACAGAGCTCCTCCTTCCAAGAACCTTGAGCTGTGTCTCCAACAATGTCTCCCTCCACATCTCCTCCATTTTTTCTTCCCCACAATGGTGGCCACTGTTCCTTAAATATGTTTTGGCAGAGGCACTATGTGCTCCTGTGACTGGCTGAATTTTTGTCACAAGAAAGGGTGATCAAACTTGTTTCAGAGCTGACTGGATGCAGATATGGATGGCACAGAGCAGTTCTTGGCCTCCCACACAAGTCACTCTGCAGCTCCTGCTGTCAAAACCATGCAACTTATGCACCGCACTCCAATAAAGAAAGATTTTTTTTTTTTTTGAAAGAACATTTAGATAAATTAGAATAACTTGAAGAAAAGAGATGAAAGGAAACATTTGAAAAATTTAGGGAAAACAAGACTTTAGGAATGAGATTTTGATCAAGTATTTTGAAGATCAGGATAATTTAGTATGAGTTCTGAAACTTGACAATGTACAGGTCTTTTCTTGGCAATATATTTGGTGGACTTGAGGAAATAAAAGTTGAACTGAATGTTGTGAAAGAGGAGACTGAAAGAGAGGATCCTACAGCAATTAGTGAGCTTAGGAGAGAAAGGATCACAAGAGGAAAAGCAAATGGGCTCCAGGTATGGAAGATGAAATAGTTACAAATGTTAGAGCATAAGGATAGGTACTTATGCATTCAGGAAAGTGAAAGAGAAAGGGTCTCTGGGGTAAGTGATGCAGTTAAAGGGGAAGAGTCAATGAAAACAATTGTGATAGGTAAGAAGACAATTATGGAAAGAAGAGGAAGTCAATTAAGTAGCGAATAAAGGGCCAACTCATACCTTGGCAATTTTGTGTTGGAAGAATTGGTGAAATAACATGAAAAGAAGTGGAAAGAGAAAGGAGTTGAGGATATGAATAAGAAATGACTCAAAGAGGATGAAAATGTCACTGAGATTGCAGAGGGGTTATTGAGTACCACTGGAGAAATAGTACAGCCTATGAAGGAAAATATTGGAGTAACAGTAAGGGAGGATGAATTCACAGTTGGACTGTTAAGTCTGATCAGAAGATTTTTGACACTATGCAGCATGAACGAGTGGTCAAAAAAGGGGTCTCTGAAGCTGCAGTTGAACTGGGAAGCACTGAAGGAAGAAGAGGACTTTGTCAGGAGGTAGGTGAAAAAGAATTACTCTTAGACACCAGTAAAGCAAGAACAAGAAATGACAACTGCATCGGTACAAAAAGAGGAAGACCAGACAGGAGTATGGACTCATAAGAAGTCAACAGCATTACTGGATTGAAGCCTTGTAAAAGGGTCAGACAACAGCTGTTATTAGAAATGTAGAATAGGAATGGCAACTATGAAAGAGAACTTATTTAGCCCACTAGTCTAGCACTTTTGTTTGAAAAGGTGAGGAAAAGTGGCAGTAGTCAGACTGAAAAATTCAACAGCAGATCAGCAGAGAGAAAGCAGACATAAATGAAGTTCCAATTTGGTGAGCAGAAGACCTGAACCACAGCCATAGCTCAAATGATGAGCTGTGGGCAAAGAAACATACAGCTTAGGATTCAAAGAATCATCAGCACAGAAACTGAAGTTATTTGAAATTACGATGTATTAAACCATAATTCTTCACTTCCAGGTGCCCCAGTACTATGCATTTTGTACCACAAATGAAAGGTTAAATTCTCAAGAACAATTTAACACTGTGACACCTAATTTTCAAGCAAATTGCCAAATAGTTCTCTCTCCTTTTTCCCCAAGCCATGTTCTGTGCCAAAGGAAGGAAACCGAACCAGAAGCTAGGCAGTAGGAAACAGTGAGAAGAGTAGTGGCGCAGAAGGGATTTTCCCTTTCTGTAAGATGTCTGTTTGCTCACAACTTTCTTAGCTGTGAACTGTCTCCTGCAGTGAAGTGATATCACTTAAATGATATCATTTCTTTTCCACAAAGAGATAAAGGAACATAAATGAAATATCAGGACCCAGTCTAGTATCACTCAATGTTGACGGCATTCAGCTAAAAGACCTGTTCTCAAAACCTCCTTTCGTGTGAGCTTACTTTCTTCATGAAAGTTATAACCACAAGGCTATCTGCAAAGTCAGAAGTTCACATCTCACCCTATCACTTGCACTTTCTGTTCTATCGAAAATATCAAGGCGGGGGGTGGGGGGTGGAGTGCATAAAATAAGAGAGAATATTATAAAAAGTCTATACCATCCCTGGATTAGGGTGCTCTTCTGCTGCAGGAAAGACCTCATGTTAAATCATGGCTTGAAGAAGGTGGAGGAGGAAGAAGAATTTAAATGTATGCCTGATTTAAATCAATACTTTCCAATCTCTCATTGAAGGGGAAAGATAATCTCCCCTGTCTTTTGTCAGATAGGCATGCTCTGAAAATGGTTATTGTGATGGATCTGTCAAGTAAAAAAGGTGTAGGAATACATTATTTTTGAATCTCTTGTGAACCTAATCATGAACTGGAGCTTCAGGAAATTCGGCACTGCCTAGGCAAGAGCTGTTTTGCTCTTACACACCTATCAAAACTTAGACACCTAAAGGACTTCACTGGAGTAGACTTAGTCTGTCACAGACACCTGCTGAATTGACGGAGTTTTCAATGCTAATGATGAATAAGTATTAAACTACATGCTCAGAGACTCATTAAGGCCTCTACAATGCTCTTGGAAATCTACCTCAAAACTGCTACATGCAACAGGAATCCATAATGTACAAGTAAAATAGAGTTTTTAAGGGAGCTAGTGTATAGACTGAAAAGGGATTTCTTAGTCAAGAAGACAGATGGAGTGAACGATTGAATGACATTTACTAAACAGGAGAGGAAAGTGATAGGGAAAAGGGACAGCTGTAATGAACACAAACATGTAGCAGATAGGAATGGTGTGCTAGATTTAAAGGACATCTGGTGTAAGGGACAGCTGAAGTGTATGAGTGACATGCCCTATATATAAGGTTGGAAGTGCTGTGCATGAATGACAGCTGGCTTAGCTATCATGGGTGACATGTCCTCCATAGAGGAATAGAGTGCTGGATACAAGTGACAGCTAGTATGTACTGTATGAGTGAAATATCTTTGTTACAGCAGGCAAATATGAGGAAAAATTAGCTGGAGTGCCTGAGCAACATGTTCCTGACCAAAGAAGGAAATGCAACAAAAATCTGCAAAGCATAGGTAACATGACCTAGAAGGGGAAGAGAGCAGTAAGTGGGACAAGTGCAATAGGACCAGATTGGATTAAATAACCCGAGCAGGAAGGAGATGTCATAATAGTAATGTATGATTGGAGCGTACAACTGATACGCAACTGGCTGAAAGTAGTGTCAGTGGCCAAACCTGATAGAGCTGGCAGCTGGCTGTGCCCAACATGTTGTAGCCATAGTGTTTGATCTTTCTGGCATTTCCCTGAAGTGGGCCAAATTTTCCAGGGGTACTATCATGGGGATTTCAGTAATAGCTGGATCAGTACACTGTTCCTGCTGGCATCATAAGTAGAGAATTTTTAATGATAACACCATATTTTGTCCTCATGTGGACAATTAAATTAAACTTGTCATGGAGACATGTTAGAATGGTCCACTGTACTTTTCAAAAGTCATCTCTGAATTGGTATTTTTTTCAGGAGAGATCCTACTACAAAGATAGATCAGTGAAGACACTGTTTTTCCATCTTTGAGGATTTCTCATATTAATTCCATCACTCAACAGCAGACTTTTGAAGGCTTACTTATGTACTGTGTGGCTGCTCTGTGATCATGAGTCAGGAAGCCCTGATCATGATCACTATTACTGAAAAACAATCCTTGTTTTTCTGTGACAGTCTATCTCTTTCTGTCTGTATGCCCAGTCCATATAAACCCATAGATACTCAAGTTCTCTGGTCTTATACTTTATATATCTATATACTTTATATACTTCATATAACTTTTAGGTTAGATATCAGGAAAAACTTCTTTACTGAAAGGGTTGTGAGGCACTGGAGCAGGCTGCCCAGGGAAGTGATTGAGTCACCATCCCTGACCATCACAGGACTTGGTAGTGTTAGGTTATAGGTTAGACTAGGTGATCTTGGAGGTCTTTTCCAACCTAAATGGTTCTGTTCTGTGATTCTGTGATATATCTATACATCCAAAACTGAACCAATAAATACATGTTTTTGTGCACCATTACCACAACAGTCACAATAAACTGCAATAGAACTTGTTATACTGTAAATTATTATGGATTATGACAATCAGCAAAAGAATTGTCATATCCAGAATAGTGGTATCTAAGAGTTCAAAAATCATCAATCAGAGATCCAGATTCATGAGATAGGCTTAAAAGTCACAGGACGTAAATAACAAATAATACAAAACCAGGCTTCTTTTCATTCACAGAATCAGAGAATGGTCAAAGTTGGAAGGGACCTCTGGAAATCATCTAGTCCACCCCCCCCGTGCTCAAGCAGGGTTCCCTAGACCCTATTACCCAGGACTGTGTCCAGACAGCTTTTGAATATCTCCAAGGAAGGAGACTCCATAACCTCTCTGGGCAACCTGTGCCAGCGCTCAGTCACCCTCACAGTAAAGAAATTTTTCCTCATGTTCAGACAGAACTTCCCGTGTTTCAGTTTGTGTCCATTGCCTCTCATCCTATTTCTGGGCACCACTGAGAGGAGTCTGGCCCCATCCTCTTGACACCTTCCCTTCAGAAACTCATATACATTGATCAGATCCCCCCGAGCCTTCTCCAGGCTGAACAGGCCCAGCTCCCTCAGCCTTTCCTCATCTGAGAGATGCTCCAGTCCCTTAATCATTTTAATAGCCCTTCGCTGGACTCGTTCCAGGAGCTCCATGTCTCTCATTCATCCAGCCGTAAGGGTATTCTCAGGCATGCTGCCTGAACTAGAAACTTCTTTCCTTTTAATGAAAACACTAAGCCCTAGTGAATTGTATGACTTCAGGAGCCAGGGATTAAGAAAAATATGAAATATCATGAGACATACAATAAAATCCCTATGATAGAATCACCTTAACTGGCAACAGTGAGGTGGAAGGCCAACTTTAATTTAACCTTGGAGTGTGATGCAACACAGTCCCACAATGCAGGTCACATCTGTGAGGCAGAACATAGCTCTCAAGGATACTCAAGTTCTCTTTTATTGAATATTCTTCATAAGTGTATTGCAGCTATGGCCTCTGTGCAGACTTATGAAAACAAATACTGTGAAGTATAACATTCTAGAGTTCTATATAGGAACAGACAGGTTTTAAAATGCTTAATCAACCAGTGTATCCACAAGAATTCCACCAAACACTGTTACTGGTGACCGTCTTATATACTTATTAAAAGAACGATGGTTGTTCTTACAGCTTGGAATAGCTTTTATCTTGAACTGAATAGACTCTTTGAACCTAACGCACAGGTGTATAGAAGTAAATGAAGTCCTAACTGTTTTCCCCCAAGTGGACAGGAAATGGCCATATCCTGGGCTGCCTGCCTACATCCACATATTTGGTGATTAGAATAAGCTAAGCAAGAATGAAGCGTTAGTAGCTTTTTGTTGGCATAGTTATCAAAGGGCTCTTTGGAGCTCAAAGACGACTGCTAGCAGCAGGATGTGATCCACAGCTGCCAGGCAGGTAAGCATGCAATGAGGTTGAATTTAGTTATGGGCTGCACCAATTTATCTGTAAACCTCAGGCTCTCTAGGGGCTCTGGGAAGTGGAAGCTTGTAGTGCATCATGCCTCTTTGAATTTCTAAAGCAAACAACAATCAGCCTGAGTGGTAAGAAAGGCCAGCAGAAAAGCTGCCATCTTAAATGTGAAGATAAAAAGTCATGGGTATAAATGAGGCAATGTGCAGAATAAAATATGTTTTACTGAGACCTAAACAAAACTACAAGTCCAGTTTAGGAAATGTAAAAGAAACCAGCTATCTTTCAGTTTGCTCAGGGAGGTTGGACAGGACCCACTTGTTAAAGCCTTATAGAAGTACAGACACAGAATCTGAAGAAAAGCCTTCTAGGTTACTGAATCAAGCCTCCTATCTG
>VXAA01002796.1:87398-89898 GCA_013399115.1 Anseranas semipalmata | reverse complement strand
AGGAAACTATTTGTGTATGTTTTCCATCCTAGGTCTTTCATGTATACAGGAAGGGTTAAGATTTAAGTAAACATGCAGGGCTAAATTCTGCTCTGCACCCATTCAACTTTATTGACTTCTGTGGAGTTTCATGGGGATATAAGTGAGCAAGATTTGAGTTGCCATGAGCATAAGGTAATGTCAATAATCTTGTATAATATCTACTATTAAGTTTATAAAACTGCCTTTGTTTACTTCATGCAAAGAGAGTTTTGGAGGTAAAATGTGAGCCAAAATGTTTAGGTTTTTCTTTTCTCTCCAAAGTTTATTGAATTGGACTGGACCATATTTTTACTGTTGTTTGTGTGTTTTGGTTGGATAACTTGGGACTTCTGCCCTAATGAAATAGGTACTATATAGGGCTTTTCCTTCTTGTAGAAATAAGCACAATGGTATTTCCTTTTATAACTTGATGGAGAGAACTAACCACAAACACAGATCTGAAATGTCTATGCACATGATAAAGCTCCACACAAATATAAAACAAAACAAAACAAAACAACCCTCTATTTATAGGGAAAAAAAAAAAAAAGTAGTATTTATTGAGCCAGACCATTAGGGGAATGATACAAAGGACTGAAATATACGTACCATGCTCCCATCCATTTAATGTATTAACACTGTCACCATTATCAGAAAGCAGCAATTTCAGTGCAGTCAGAAGGTGGCTCTAGTGCTTTAATTTTGCTACTTTGCCTATCGTAAGATCCAAGGAGTAGAAATTACTTTTGTGCTACATTTTTTTTTTTCATTTTAACTGATGTTCCAACTGGTACACAACATTTGACTTTACATATTAAACAAGTTCACACTCTTGGAGATGTGCACACTTACAAATTCAGATGTCTTTTTTTTTTCTGATTTTTGAGGTTCAGCTGACTAAATAACAAAGAACAACAAAACAACAACAACAAAAATATTAAAGTTACAGCTAAGACCTCAAAAAGATTTCCCATCATAACACCAAGACATATGTAATCCCTTCCACTGTGATACCATGAAAAATCAGAACTGCCCTCCTGTACTCCTCTAGCACATCAAGCTATAGATATCTCTGCAGTGGCTTTGCAGAATTGCTGGTTACTGGGGTGATTCTTTTGGGACGGAAGTCAATTCAGGGGCATAAAGGCAGATTAATCAACCTTTATGTAGGTGATACACATAAGGAATGTATGGAGGGGAGATGGTCATGCCTGGCCAGATTAGAGTGATGCTGCTCACTCACCTTCCCAGCTCAGTGGTTGTACACCTTTTGCTCTGTCTCCTTCTGGTGTGTGACAGCCACTAGATACACATCAGCATAGGCTGTCCCTGCTGGCCTGTCCCTTTTGCTGCTTGTTGGTGCCCTTCAGCCTGGCCTGTGTTATGGTTTCTGTGTGCCCACTCATGAACACGTCTTCCAAGGTGGCCAGGAGTGCTTGCCTGACTGCTCCCTGGGTGAATCCCAGATGTCAGACAGCTGTGGCACAGCCTCGTGCACTACGGAAAGTTTTACACTGCTCTTATGCTTTTTCCTTCTTACTATCACTACTGTTATTGTTTGAGAGCATCCCCTAAAAGGAGGTGTATAAAACCACATAAACATATAAGATGTTGTCTCTTCATTGATGTATTTGCAGAAAATATTCAAAGTTCCACAGACATTTACATGAAATATTCCTTTCAACAGGATGGTTCAAATGGCTTTTGCAGGACAGTGCCAAACCTTTTGCTAGTCTAACTATAGAAATATATTTTTACAGGTCTGGACTTTATACCTTTTTATTAAATGCCTATTATTTAAATAAGCAGATATGAGATGCTCCTGTCTTCAGTATAGCCAGTGCCAATCATCATACTTCTTTAAGAAGTTAAAAAAGGCCTGGAAGAGACATTTAATGGAAATAGAAGAGGTCAGACCATCAAAACATCTGACCTTCCTTGGCATGGACAGGGATATCAAGGTACCTTCTAACTGCTTATCATATTTTAATAAAAATATTTTGTGTGTAAAACGTTCCTTTATTTTTAATAAGTATACTGGGCAAGTGAGAAATTAACAATGTGGTACTTGAATGTCCCTTCTAATTGATCATGATTAAGATTTGTTGATCTAAATAAGTCAAATTTCAAGTTAGTCAGGAAAGATGAAATAGCTTTAAAAATACTTCATTATAATAGGTCTGATTTATAAAATTTATTACCTAACTAGTGACTTTTAGAGGTCAGTCACTTGCTAGCTGAGTACATAAAAAAAATTATATGGAATTTTGTGATTAGCATTGAAAGCTTCGAGAAGGAATATGGAATTTATTAGCTATAGTGTGTGGATCTGTTCTAATGTTGTACAGTTGTTTAATTTATTTCATATAATATGCATCGTTTTCCATGAAAACATTTCTAAAGGTATACTTGTTTTTGTCATAAGGCTACTTTAATAAAAATGAATTGTGTTCTTGGTCTTTTAAATCAATCCAAACGA
>VXAA01002796.1:69428-84887 GCA_013399115.1 Anseranas semipalmata | reverse complement strand
AAGGAATAAAAAAAAAATTCTTTTTTTTTTTTTTTGAAAAGCAAAAGAAATAATCTACTTCTGCAGGCTACTCACTAGCATATTAAAACAACCTCTAAAGTTGTAACCAGTTATCAATCAGCCATTGTTCCATTGTTTGTTTTTTTTTTTTAATCCAAACACATAAAGTTGTTTCCAAATAATAATGGAATGAGTAATAGATAGCATTATATTATCACAATAATATTATCATGAAAGAGAAATCCAGGAAAGTTGGCATTAGTAATGCTCATATGAGGGGCTGCGTAGCTGAGGGGTAGCATTGGTGCCACTTGTTGCTGCAGTTACTATGGCAAGTACTCATTTTTTATTTATTAGTAGAGTAAATACATGAAATATATATAAATCACTGGAAAGCAAGTTAAAGGTTCTGCAGACAGCTGCACCGTCCTTCATGCAATCTCCTGCTCATTCTTCATTTTTTATTTCATTTGTGAGAGGCCTCATAAAGTAGTGCAGTCTTCCCACAGTACCAATGGGTAGTTGGCCTTGGAGAGTGCTTGGAGGTTTTTACATAACTAGTCTTACCAGTTTCACAGTGTTATCATCTCATTATTAATGGGCTTCCATCATTGTTCTTTAGATCAATGAAAGGTTGGTCTAAAGGATGTGAATTCACCCACAGTTACATTAGACATATCCTTTAAGTATTTCCCACTGCTGCTACCAAAGCAGATTTGTTTAAAAGAGGTGTTAGGTTAAGAGAGCACATACAGAATCACAGAAAATGTGTCTGGAAAACACTCCAAGAGGTTATCTAGTTCATCACTCTCCCCAGCCATGATAGACACTATTTAAAATGTGTACTGCTCATTCTCACACTTTGGGACAAATTTACTAAAGGTGTCAGAAGAGGAATCCCAGTGTTGTCAGCAGAGCTGTAGCAACTCTATTTCAGGATAACATGTGCTGCTTGTTTACAAGGCAGATACCTTTACAGCCATGTATATGGATTTCCAATACCTGTTGTCATGTAAAGCCTCTTTGGAGTGGAATACTGACTGAGTAAAGTACATATGAATCCTGAGTCCCCTGAAGAAGCAAACTAGTTTTTGCTGAATGCTGCAGGTGAAAGAATCGGGGCAGATTTTTCATGGACATAATTTTTAAAAAGAATATTGAAAATTCCAAATTTGCTAAGAGGTCAGCCAGTCTCACTTTGATGTAATGGCAAGATAAATGTAGAGGTAAGAAAAAAAAAAATCACAAAAAGAGGAAAAGAAAGAAGACAGTGATTTGGAATACAGACAGACCTCAAAGATCTCAAAGCTGAACTCTGAAGGGGTATTTACAAAACTGAATGGATGCTTTATCAGAGGAATTATGAATATGCCTTTACACACATGTAAGCTGTCCAGCAACTCTCTAGAGAATCCTAAAGGTGACAGCATGATTTAATTACCCTTCTGAGTGATTCCCATTTTACAGCTGGGAAAACTGCAGCATAAGACCTCGTTTTGATGACAGTGCTATCAAGAAGAAATGAGGAGATACACAGCAGCCCAGCTCTTCCCCCATCACAGTATCCATTGCATAAACTGTACAGGGAGATACAGGGTAGGATCTTGTCTGAGAAAATGTAATTAATATCAAAAAAACTGTCTTCCCTTTATGCAAGAGAGGTCTCTCATGGTTTGTGCTTCATATGAAGAGAAGAAGGAGTTACATTGGCTAAGAGAGGATTTGGCAAGCAGAGGAAGTGGAAAAAAAAATAATCTCGCCTCTCCCCATGTAGCAAAATTCATAAAAAGATAAAAAAAATAGAATCTACTCCAATGAGTAAAGATTCAGCACTAGGAGGGGAGCCCAAGCTGCTGAAAGGGGAATAGGGATAAAAGGCAAATAGAAAGATGTTTCGTGCACTGTGCTGGTCATTTGAGACCAGTAGGGTTTAATTGTTGGTATGCAACTGGGAGGAAGAAAGCTAGCAGTGATGATGGAGGATTTTTGCAGAGAAATCTTGAATGAATATCCTACTTCTAAGTCACTGCTACTACCCAGAAGAGATACCCATGTCAGAGCCAGGAAAAGAGCTTAAACAATGTCTTTTCTTTCCTAGTACATCAGACACTAACATGCAGTACCTGTCTAGACCCCATCAGAACAAAACAGCACATGGATATGTGACTGTAAATATGTAGGTAACTAAAACACTAAGAGAAATACATTAGGATTGGAAATCAGCTTGATTACTTGTTTAAAAGTCAGAGTTCCAGTGCTGTGCCTGACCCGCCGCGTTCCTTCCCACCAGTGAGCAAAGGAAAGGAGGAAGGTAAAACAAGGGTGAAAGAATAATGTGAAGAGAACAGAATAAGTGAAAGGAAGAACAAAGAGGGAGAATAAAAACAGAGTAAGAACAAAACAGTAGAGAAAGGCTTCGGGGAGTGTTAAGTTTGAAAAAGAGGATTGAGAGGATTAAAAGTAAAAAAGAAGGAAATTTTAGTGTCTTAAGAAAGGTAAGAAAGGAGAACAAAATAATAATAAAAAAAGAATTATAATTACATGGTAATATTGGATTTTCTATATTGCATCACACCATGAGTGCATCACATTGCATATCCTGATTGTAATAGAAGAGTGAGAGATTATAGAAAGATGAACAAAATAACAGTAATGCATCCATCCAACAAAGCAAAGGAGACAATATTCCTGGTCCTGCAGTGATCAGTTTGCAATCCAAAGCTCAAAACTGAGTTAGTGTTAGGAAATGTTATTAATGAACATAAAATTATACGGGTTTTTGTTTGTTTGATGGATTGTTTTTAAATTTACTTGCCTGAGCTCAGTATCAGTGAGTCGCCCAGGTTGACATGTTACTAGTTGCACTAAGTAGCACTTCTTCTGAGAGTGTAATGGCAGACAGATTACACAGTTTGTACTTTATACTCGATTCAACAATAGAAAAGTATCTATGTCTATTTCTCTATCTCCCTATTTTTTAGGAGTTCCTGCTCCTAAAGTTCCAATTTTATTTCTTAATGGGGCATTATCAGATTAAATTTCCTCTTTGAAAATAACATCCCTGTGCAGTGTACCCAGGTGTTTAACTTTGCTTTGAGGTATGTGATCATTCCAGGCTGTTTGCCTTCTAAGCAGTCATCTGCAGGCAAACTCAAATAACTCAGAAGAGGTTAATGTGACTTTTCCCAAAATGACTAATCTTTGGTTCCTGGTGAAGGGAGGAGAATGAAGATAAAACTTGGGACCTTGTCCCAAGTCCCTAGTCAGGGCAGAAAGCAAGTTGTTTGAAAGCTACTTTAGAAAATTCCCAGATTTTTCAACCTGCAAAGTGTAGATATAAATTTGTTATTGAGTACAGAAATGATATAAAAAATACCCAGGCTGGAGAGAAGGCTCAAAATACTATTGCTGGAAAATGAAAAAATGATGTTGCCAAGAGGGCAATTCTCTCTCTGCCTGAGAATTCACAAAAAGAGTTATTGGGCAGGAGTATGGCAAACTGTTGTAAGTCCTCTTCTCTCCAGAAACACTAACTAGGATGCTTTTGCCTGCATATTGTTTGCACCTCCTTCCTCTGCTACGGGTCAGCTAATAAATGTTTTTTGGGGGATACACATTTTCTTCGTTTTTAAACACTGGTATATTGCATTGCTATCCAAACCATTTCATCACACTCTATTGCCACACAATTACCTTCCTACCACAGCCATGCAAGTGAGACCATGAAAGACAGTGCCAACATCTTTAAAGAGTGGCTGTGTTGGCATACTAGTGTAAGTGTTTGAATAAACCCAAGAAAGCTTACAAGTAGCTTTTCAAACTGTCTGAGGATTAATGAGTGACAACAAAATGTAAAATCAGAATCAAAAGCAATCATCTGCTTAACATTTTCACATTGTCTAAAGCAAAACCAAGAGAAAACATTATTATAATTATTATTTTTATTATTTTTAAATCTAAAATCCAAAGCTAACAAAGTATCATCAAATTAATTCCTGTCAATTTCTCTCCTCCTTCTCTCTGAATATGCATGCTTTGTTTCAGTGCTCTAGACCCAGTGCTCTAGAGCAAGCTATGTGAGATAGCACTGGGTTTGTTTTTTTATGAAAAAGGCACCTATTAACTTTACTCTCACTTTCCTGGCAGCTGAGGGGAAGATTCATGTCACGTGCACGGTTTTGTAACTTCAAGAAAATATACAGAATGACAAAGGACAGTGCAAGTGAAAGATGGAGACAGAGAAGTGAAGAAAATGAGGGCATTACAGTAAATGTATCTATAATATTTTAGCAAAATATCCCAGCTTCTTAAGTCATCTGTAGCTTTGGTTTTCTGAATGTAAAGAGAAAAAAAAAACACATAAATAGTAAAAAGCATATTTTTACTATAAAACATAATTTCTACTTTTCCACATTAAAGTTGGAGACTCTCCAAACAAATATTTTGTGAACTAGGCCTAAAAGTTTTTATTTTTACAGGTTCAAAACAGAAATACCTTTTAAGATTTATGGCTTAGGTCTCTTTTAAAATGTAAATTACTTTTTTTTCTAATATCAAATTGCAGCCTCAGGAGCTTTTTTAAAGGATGGGACTGCAACCAATAACATACAAGCCCCCCACGCTGTGCTGGGAGAAGGCCTCCATGCCATCTTACAACGTTCTTGCTATTTCTGCCCTGACCTTCCTTTGAGCAGGAGCTGACAATCCTGGTAAATCATGTGGTAGGATAGTGATATGGGAAAATGTCAACATGTGATTATAATAAATCTCCAAACCTTGTTTCACTTTATGTGACCTGTTCAGGATTCAAATATAGAAGCACAATTCAGTGAAGATGGAGGGGAGATGTGCAGATTACATATTCCTGGGCTAGCCTGACAAATGAAACAGGGATTCACTCAAGGGATGCACATTCTCTCTGGGTTTTCCACTGGGGAAGGAGAGAAAAGGGAAGAGAAACAACAGTTTATAACAAGAGCTTCAAGGAAGTCCACTGGAAGAAGCCAAGTGAAGAGGAAATCAGGCTGCCTCAGACAAATACCTGTTTGATCAGCAGCTCCCACTTGAAGAGCAACTCCTGAAGTGCCCTTCTGAGGAGGTTGTCATCACTGTCTCTTGCCCAAAGGAATTTCCACCTTAGAATTCCTCTGCCTCTCTGATTTCATCGTAATTCCCATCGCTGATATATATGAGCAAATTAAATAAATATATTTCAAGTTCACTACTGGATTTCACCACATTTTATTTCCTGTTAAAAGAGAAAACCTTTTCTTTAAATCATGAATGTGTCAATTATGGGCATATACTTAGTTAATGGTGAGAGTAATCCATATTGCTGTGAAGACAGGTATTACATAGTTTGATTTTCCACATACATTAATTTCAGCCAAACATTTTCAGGCCTGCTCCCTTTCTCTGCAGCCAAGCTCTGCAATTTGCAGAGCCCTAGAAATCTGAAAATACAGGGGTGGGTCATGTGGGTGGTGGAGGCAGACATGGTCAGAGGTAAAGCTGGTTTCACCCCACGATGACCAAAGACCAGAAGTAAGGCTTTGAAGTAACGCAGAAGTAGCAAGGTAAGTAGTGGGAGCCTGGGTAGGTTGGATTGGAGGCCAGAGTGGCCTGCCCTGTGCAGGATGTGGGGACCCACCTTCCCTGTATGCCAAAGCCTCTGTACAGTCACCACAGATAGTCTGAGGTGTAGGAATTAAAGAGCAGCTGGATGGTGTGAACACCCAGGTCACTGAGCAGCTCCTTAGAGGAGATGAATGCACTTCTCAGTGGGACACGGGTGAAAGAAACCTTTCCTTATCTTACCCTTGCTAAGTTGTATTTGTGTTTGTGCTCCTTTGGCCTTTGGAGAATAAAAGGCATCTCACATACTGTGCTAACTTCCTTCCCAATTTATGTGTATTGCAAATATTTTTTTTTAATTCAGTTGCAGGCCTGTTCAGGAAGTGAATAGTGTGTTTTGTTTTTAAATCTAGAAGCTACATGCTATAAAAAATAAAATAAAATACAGCACCACAGGGAGCCCAGCTGCCACATAGAAAGTTGATCTCTCTAAAACCTTCTGGCCTGAAAGAAAAAAAATGAGTTTAGACATTTTTATGGGATTTCTCCAGCTAAAGCCCACCTTAAAATCCCACTTAACTTAGTGTGTTTACATGTGTCAAATTTTCATTACACAATAAACAAAAACATGTGTACAAATGTTAAGAAACTAAAATCAGATGGCTGGAGGACTATAGGGAACTGTGCTTATTCAATTCCCTGCTGATATCTTTCCAGAATGTCATGTCCAGCTGCAGATTTTGGCAACTTGTAGCCATTTCACCATCCTCAAACAGTTCTTTGTGTTTTACAAAACCACGTTTTCTTCTGCAACAACAGAGACCATACACATTTTAGAATCTGACAGCTTTAAAAGACTGATACTGTTTCTAAATATCACTGAATTTCACTCTAATATGTTGTTATTTCTCTGTAGTAAAGTAAAAGACACTTATATTTAATGACCTTTCCACATTGAGTAGTGTCAAATTAATCAATATCATAATTATACTGGTTCCTTAGTGGCTCTTTTTGAAATGAGTCACTGGATAACATCTTGTCCAACAGGTGTGAAAGGAGCAAATCTCACAAGTCTAGAAATCACCTAGTCTACAAATACTGTAGAAACAAAGAAACAATGCTGCTATCAAAATGTCTTTCTACAAAGGCCATTGTGCTACGGTCTTTTTCCAAAGTAGGAAATTTCAGCATCTGTGTATTTTTGAGAACTTGGTAAAAACAATGGGGAAGGTTAACAGCGCCAAAACAATCCTGTGGCATACAACATCTTCCATTGGCCTTTCAGTAACAGGTAAACTGCTGCTGTGGGATATGCCTACTCTGAAGTTAAATACAGAGATTCAGTTAAGAGTTCATTGTAAATTTGTTTAACCCTTTATAAAAACGGCTGGAAATACTGGGAGATCCTATTTCTTCTATCCTATGAAATAGGAGACTTGACTCACACAATTGCCCTGGGGTCAGGGAAACATGGTGATCGTTCCCAATTCTGACCAGGTCTTGACCTCTTGGAAATTTCTAGTTATAGCGAAGAGTAGAGGACAGTGAGAATTCAGAATTACATTTTCTATAATTTCTATCTGCAATGAGTATTGTCCATCTCTGAGGGTGCCCACTTGCAATAGGGCAACACAAATACCATTTCAACACAGCAATAGAAACATTCATCTCAAGCTTACAGTAACAGAATAAAACTTTCCTTGCAGCACTTTGTCCCTAGTGCTGCCAAAATTATCTCAGTACCCAATGTACAAGATCTTGATGAGCAGACTGTGATGAGGCAAAACAGTCAGAGATTTGGCTAAAAAAGGAAACATGTTCTAGAACTCCTTGATCGTCTCATCAAGACTCTGGATAAAGGATAGTTGGTGGAGGTGCCATAACAAGACCATCAAAATATCTCTGACAAAATCTTCCTCGAAAGGATATTAACAAAATGAAGTAGTCATTGGTAAAATTGACAACTCCATCATGGATTAGAAGAGCAGAAATAATGCATCAAATTTTAGCATTGCACAAAGTTAATATTAGGTATCTCAAGTTCCTTGCTTGAGCAAAAGATGCTGATAACCTTATCAGCAGTGTACAAGAGAGGTGAGTATTAGTATGATCAAACAACAGATATCATTTTATCACTCCAGATAAATGCTCCACATATAGATAAACATGCACACGTTTTTTATTCATGCGTACATGTAGGGTAAGTCAGACATCACTTGCTAGCCTCTGCCTGCAGGAATAACTAAGCCATTTCATTTGCATGTAGAGATTTAATTTAGGTTTTGTAAACAAAACTGTAAATTGGAAACACTGAAAAACATACTGCTATTTCTACTGAATATCTTCAGAGCCTGAGGAAAGAGATGATTTCCACAAATCATCTGCAAAGAATCTTCTTTTCCTGGAACAAAGTAGTGTTATGCACCATTTCTGAGTACTTAATGAAAACCCTAAACTCTTGTTGAAAGTCCTTCTCATATAAGGGGAAGAACCTTACACTCCTTACAGTTTTTACAGGGTTCGATCCTATATGCAGTCAAATCCAGCAGGTGGTTTAGGTGCTCAGTACCAGGCAGAAGCAAGCCTCTAACCCTTTCATTGCTAATAATGACATTAAATTCAAGACTGTGCTACATCCATCAATTTTTCTAGCAAGAAAATCTAGCAGCCACTCAGGGCGAAACTATAGGGCAATTGCAAGAGCCTCAACAGCTTTGAGGTACTGAGAGTCCTTCACAAAACCAACTGTTCAGGAGCAAATCCCATCACCTCTCCACCTCCCCCTCATCATTGCCTTACACACACCAGCAGCAATCAATTGGCCCCCAACTGGCAGGCACGCTATTTTTTCTATTTAACAACCTCCGGGGTGGTCTCTTTCACTAATCCCCCAGGCTGTACAACAGAGCTAGAGGTGAAGCTTCGGCAGTCAGCTATTGGAAGATACATAAAATGGAGCAGTAGTGCTTGTTGGCAAGGGGGCATTCCTTTACTTATTTTCCTTATAGCCTCCTCCTAAGCAACCCCTTACATTTCTTATATGCTATGCATTTGTTGCTTAATATTTCTAAGGTTGGAATGAGATTTGAAAGATGGATCAGGGCACTGAATTTACCTGTAATATTTCTTTGCTACTAATTTCATAAGTGTGTTAAACAAACATTTAATTTTTTAACAATTGTTAAGAAATTACAGCCAAGGATTCTCCCTTGTTAGGATGCTCATTCCATGTGGTCCAGTTGAAGTACTTCTCTAGCTGTCCATTACAAATTTAGGATTTCAGCCCTGCAGCAAAAGAAAAAAATGCTTTTGTAGACACAGGGAAGTGATTCTTTTTGTGATTTCCTTCATCTTTAGTTCCTCTCCTGAGAACTTATTGTTGTTGCTAAATGTCATATGTGCACAGTCTGTATTTCTAACACTCTGTTTTACCTTGGATGTATATTTATGGACATTTGTTCCCACGTTATTTTTAGATGCTGGGACAGCTTATAACTTCTGTAATGTATGGGTAGCCCAATATTTGGAATATGCTACCGTCCTCCACTGAGACACAGAGAACTTTTCTGAAGCCTGAAAATCTGCTTTTCTAGCTCAAGCCTTAGGGAAGTAAAATGAGAAGAAAGGCAACACAAATATTACTTTAACTATGAAAGTTTCTGGTATAAATCAAAGTGGATAATGGAGACAATACGCAACATATACTACACGTAAAAATTTAAATGAACCAATTTGAAATATCTCAACATACTATAAAAAATGCTTATAATGAGCCCTGCTGCGTAGTGATAAGCAAGCTATCTCAGCATGTAGAAGCAGTAATAATATGGAACTCCATACCAGCTAATTTCCATTGCTGCTCAGAGTAAATATTGCTGCATTTCCATGTGACTACTGCTCCTTATATCTGAATCAACTCATTAAGCTGCAGAGACGGCATATCCCAAGGTAGCAGTTTACATGTTACTGAATATGAGGACAGATGGAAGACATTGTAGGCCAAGGAATTACTTTAGTACTGTTAACCTATATAGTTGGTCTACTAACACCTTTCCTAGGCATTTGGTGTGATGGATTTGGTGTGAGCAATTCATGTGTAACATGAATTCATGTGTAACATTGTAACATGTTGAGCTTCTATGTTTTCCCATGAAGATTTACTGCAGGAGTCACTTCCTCAGCAGTTAGAAGGGTGTGTATAAAGTATATCAGTTCATGAATCTCTTATTTAGTTGATGTTTTTAAAAGTAAAATAAAACTTTACTTGTTAGAGTCCATAGGCTTTTCCTTTTTTCTGACAGTTAACTGGTTAGTAACTGCAGACTCTACGGTTTTGTATCTTCTGTTGTCCGTGTGTTTTTTGCTTTTGACTTCTTCACTCTACCTTGTTCTCTCTCTCTCTTTTTTTCTTTCTCTCTCTCCCTCAGCTCAAAATTGAGCTTCCTATTTCTGGGAACTTTTTTTGGTAGTCAGCTCTTTAAGTGGATGAGAAGAAGCTCGTCAATGCCAACTCAAAGGAGAAAACATTGTGTTCCTCAGAGGAAGGATGCTCTTTTGCTCAGAAGCTGCAAACTCCAGAAACTCAACAATAAGCTCCTTTCCCTGTGCTGGCAAAAGATGAGTTTCCTACAGAGAAGGAAATCTGCTTTAACTCCTTAGAGCTGGCAAGGCTGGATTTGGCTTAGTGCCCACAGAGGGGTCCCCTTTGGCAGTAATGGGAACCATACCTTCTTCCTGCCTAAGTGCTTTCCTTGTGGGACTTGAGCGAAAGTACAAAAATGACCTTCAAATCCTGGATAATTCAACAGTCCAGCTTCTCACAGGTAACTTCAGTGCTACCTGGCATTAGCATCCAGTAGGTTCAGTGGGAGCTCAAAGATGCACCATCCCCAAGCAGAACTCCCACTGATCTTCCACCCTCAGACCTGAAAACAGTGGGTTATATTCTCAGTTAGTTAAGCGAATATTGTTCAGTTACTTTATGGCATTTTATATATGTTGTGGTCCTGGCCCCTTTTTTCCAGCTTTATGCCCTAATCACTTGTGTAAGCAGTGTCAGAATTTGGTCCTAGGAAGAAACAATATCTTTGAAAATAGATTCCTGGGAGATGAGATAGAAATGTTTGATGCTGGCAAACCTTGCAAAAGGATTTATGTTAGCTAAGCTGATTGGAAGGAAAACCGGTTAAAATCCTGATAGTAATATCAATGCGTAAAACAGAGCACTCCCAAAATAAAATTAAAATAGGTCAGAAGTTTAAAAATTAATGCTTTCATTCACTCTGTTTACTGGAATAGATTTTATGGAATCACTCATCATTTTAATGCCCTTAATTCATCCAATTTAAGAACCAAATATTACATCAATTATTATCAAAGTTTTCTTGTACTACTTATCTTATTTTTAACAACTTAAGAACTATTACTAAATATACACCACACACATTAAAATGTGCAGAGACCCCAGAACATTTATATTAATACTAATGAGATAATCCACCTGCCTATTTCACTGCACAACAGCTGCACAGATTTAAAAGGGTTCAATTAAACTTTATTCAGTATATAGATAATTGATCCAATGTGGAGAATGATGTCACTAGTAGGTTAAAAAATATATTTTACCTTTTAAAATAAAATTGCTCCATTAGAAAAACTGGAAACATAAACCTGACACATAAATCATACTGGAAACTTTGTTTTATAGAGCAACAAAAAGAAAGAAAATGAAATAAAATCACAGTAGATACAACAAACAGATGCCCATTATTTCATTTCCTCTCCAAAATGGGCAAGAGAAATCTAAATGAGACATTGCTGTTGTTCTCCTTCCATATGGAAAGTTCAATCAGTCATTGATATTTCACTGTATTTGTTTTTATCTTTTCCTACAGTTTCCATTTTGTTAAAGGTTTTGTCTCCCTAGTCTCCACGGCAATGTAATACCACCAGATTCCTTTTTTAATTACTAACTTTAGATAGGACCAAATTTGTGTAAGGTGTGTTGGTTTTTTTTTTTTTAATAAAGAGGGAGGAATTCTTATTTAAAATCTGTTCTGCTTATTGTTTGCCTGGGGCACTGTAATGGTTGCTCTGGAAGCCATGGGTGGACCAGAAGGACATATTCAGCCTTCTGATCAGGACTACTGAGGACTTGCCAAATTTGTATCCCTTTATGTTTATGTCAGTGGACTGCAAAATACATTATTTAGTTTCTTAATTCAACACAGCATTATTTCTGACACTGTTAGTGGCAGTCACTAATCTCATCCATCCACCTCATGTTGAGATAATATGAACATTGTTAGAGAGAAAGAAGAACAAAAGATAATCATCTATCCATCAAGGCATTAATGTACTTCCCATCCTTATAACATTTCAGTGGCTACCCAGAGCTGGCATTGAAACAATAACTTTAATCTTAGTCTGCCAAAAAGATTTGCTTTGACAGGGACTTCAGCAAGAGAAACTGAGGAAAAGACGATTATAACCTGCATATGCCATCAATGGCTTTTTTCTCTGATGCAAAGGGAACTTTAAACAACTTTCTTCTCACTCAGAACCACTTAGCATGTAATACGTTCACTGATGTGATGCACCTGCCTTCTCCCTGTTTAGTTCAGGGCCCTGTGCGGCTGTTGTGAGGGCTGAGCTGGGGATGCAGTTGTTGGATACACATGCAGTGCCCGAGGTGATCTCCAGCAAAGCCAGATGTCCGCAGTCCCAACCCCTGCCAGAGACAGGATATTCTGCAGTTGAACCCCAAAGTTATAGAGACTTTGGAAACAGTTTCTTGAGTCACTTGCCTAATATCTCTCAGACAAACACATCTGGAAAAAAATTTTTATCAAATCAGACTAACCACTGGATCATGGGAGTCTTTAACTGTGACAGTGCAGTATGTTAAAGCATGTATGTATTTGTTTTCCACTATTCCTGTAAAACTTACCATTGGCCTGACTGTAAATGAGCAAACGAGAGAAAGAGAGAAAGTATTCCTTCTGAAACAGGGTATTTCCCTTATCTGTGTACAGCTGTGTACCTGTTAGACAAGTTCCTGGCAAGTGAAATAAGGTAAACAGGAAAGTCAACTGTATACCTACACCATGTACAGATGTGAAGATATGTATAGAGTAAAACACACTCTATAGACTTGAAGTAGAACTCACTGAGATTCCTTGTCTTATCTATGTTTCTCGACTGTTACTTCACAAAACTTAACTGTAATTAAAGTTACTATAGATATATTTCAGACAGACAGATATACACACATATTAATATACATACACATAATACAGTTCATTATTCTTGACTGTGAGGACTTATGACTATTGACACTGTCAATTTTTATCTCATTACTCATCACTGCTTACTTCGAGTGCTAATAGTATATTTCCACAGAGTTTGTGTGTGCTGCAATGTAAATTCTGACATTGCTAGTGTCAGTCACTAATCTACCTCATTCAGTTCATGTCAAGATGATACATCACAATGCTCAACAACTGTCATCCCTGCTTTAAATAGATCTACATTTTTCTCAACTTTACAATTAAATATACATATATGGATCTCCGGTTCAGCATCAAGTTCTGCTTTTACAGTATGACCACATAAGTCATCCTAAATATTTTCTAAAGCAATTTCTAAGCATTTTTGTTGTTTTTGTTTTACAAAACACTTTAGAAAAGTAAAAACAAACATCAAAAGAAAAAAACACAGATGATTAAATTTGCTTATAGGCCCAGAATTTTTTCCCAAAACATAAAAACTTATTTTCTCTCACCGAATTGTCAGTTCTGTGTGCTTACTAGCACTGGTTTATAGCATTTCCAAACTGATGTTTAAAAAACCATCAGTTTAAAAATAATTACAAATATCAAAAGCTAATCAGAATATTTTAATTAACTAATGTCACTATGGTTTTGAGCATAATTTTAAAGGAAAACCTAAGCTTGTTGCTGTTTAATGTACTCTCTTTTCTGCAGCTGCTCCTCTGTGTCACCATTACAGTGCTTTGGTTCATGTTATTCCCTGAAGAAAGCCCAGCATTCCTCTACTTCACAAATCTTATTATACTTTTGTTGTAGTTCTCTTGACAATACACTCTATTCTTCCTTTACCTGGGTTTTTCTTTCCATCTGACTCTTCTGTGCTTTCATGTACACTTGCTTCTCTTTCTTGCTCTAGTTCATCCAGCAGTAGTAAATAGGGCTGTTTGGGCAATTGGGTGCATGTGATTGCTTCAGCTGATGGTGTAGCTAGGAAAAAGTTAGTGACTGTCCAGCTAACATTGATACACCCCATGGCTCCAGATGCCACACGTGGCCCTTCACAGGGTGAGCGCGCCTCTGACAGCCAGGACCAGGCATCTGGTTCACAAGAGTGACTTCAGGAAGTACCTGCAGAAGTGGAGGGCAGTATTTGTGCCTCTCGGACTGCCTGTATCAGTTCAGCTGTGAACCTGGCTTGAGTATGGATCAACAAGCACAGGATCTGTTGGGGTCTCGTTAGTGCTCACGGGTTGTGAAGGATCAGGTTCCCCGTGGTTACCAAACTCTCTTCTGGCCCCTGCTGCCCACTGAATACATCTATGCCCCTGCTTGGTCAACACCTGTATGACCTGTCCCACCAAGCAGACCTGCCCAGGATCTGTTCACTGCTCTTGAGCCCTGTAAAAAGCAAAACAAGGAGCCAGTAGTCTTTGAAGTCACACTACAGGAATTCATCCCAGCTCTACATGAGGGTAAATCAGTCTCATACCCTGCTTTTCACGGGAAGCAAACTTCTAACAATAATTCAGAGAAAAAGCTAAGATGTGCTATGGCAGCCCAATACGGGCACCAAAGGCCCAAGAGTACCATGACATGACATAAGAGCTAAGTGTAGATGTAGGAGGACACTACAGGAGGATAAACAAATAAATAAATAAGCAAGCAAGCAAGTAAACAAGCATGCAAACTTCAGGCTTTACTAAGAAATCTCATTAAGAAGGACAAATACACAGAGGAGGTTAGCAAGAACAGATAAGGTACTGAAACTATAAGAGTGATGTAGTATGGATGTTATAGCATCCAGATGAGAAAAAGATCCCAGCTTTAGGCTGCACCTGCTTCTTTTTGGCAACATCCATTTCTGGTAAACCTGGGTATCCACCCAAACTATCTGCATAAAAATATCCTCCAAGAAATTCTGTTAATGTTTTTTTTATCTTTTGCAATTATAAAGGCAAGCTGCTGTAATACAAAAAGCCTGGAAAATGTCTATTTCAACAATTTTTTGAGCTTTATAATTTTGCCTTGCCTTGCCTTGCCTTGCCTTGCCTTGCCTTTGCCTTTGCCTTTGCCTTTGCCTTCGCCTTTGCCTTTCTTCCCATGCACATTCAGCTGGGGCTTACTCTTCAGCAGGACTGGAACCTTGAATGTTTTAAAGAAATAAGATTTTGAAATAGAGAAGCTATAAATAATGGACAATTTAGTGCTGCAGCTGCACAATATAACTACTATCTCTCATTTTCAACAGCAAAAGAAGTTGCATTGATCTGGACACAAACAGACTTAAGCATGTGAAAATCTGTAGTGCACATGAAATGGATATCATTGAATCTATTCCAATTATTTCATTGATTATGTGCATTTTTTCTCCAATGTATGAACTTACACAAGTATGAGAACTTCAAAGAAATACATTCAGTGCCTAGCAGGATTTTCAAAATAATCTAACCTTTGAAAATCTCATTGGGAGCCTATCTACATTTTTAAATGTCTAAATATCCTTTAAAACCTGGTCCTCTGTAACTGTAATTTTGTCCTGGTATAAGAATGTGCAACATGGTGTTGGTGTTTGAATCTTCCTTGTTTTTTTCACATTACTTGTTTAATACAAAAA